>OZ020169.1:18257227-18564740 GCA_963971145.1 Sussaba pulchella | reverse complement strand
CGAGAGAGCTTCTCCTATATATTCAACTGTCGGAAATAGACGCGAGTGTGTGCCTTCCGGGGTTGCCCTCTCGTTATCCGCATCGCCGTCGCATCTCTCTGTGGCGGATCACCACCAGTACCATGTGGTCGTTATACGGCCACGTGCAGTCCGGATGGCCCCGGCGGCTGGGATTGGAAAGGAGAACATGGAAAGACACGTCGCCGTCCACTGCTTCCGATATCGATCTCAGAATATCTCTCGCGATTAACCCTTTAACGCCATCCGGTTATAACGCTAAACTGGAAACGCTATTCAATGTTTTTAATGCACATCGTACATTTTTTTATGCGGCTATCAATCGTCAACGATATATATATACGATCCAATAGAATGATATCGAAATTGATTTTAGAATAAGGGGAAAATAATTTAAATTCAATACTTGCAGCGAACATCCTAAATAACGACAAAAATCTTCATGAGCACCACAGTATTTTTTCTTTATCGCAAAATTTTATCATCAATGAACCTAAAAAAAAACAAGTCCATATATCGCAAAGTCGCAAACCCTCAATGGTACACATTAATTCATCGAGAAAATAAAAAGAAAACAAAGCTCTATAAGAAGTAAAGATGTAGAAACAGAACGCCAACGATGCTTCTGTGCAATATACATATATACATATGTATATATCTCGGTGAATATACACGTGTGGGTAAGTTCCGTCAAGATTGCTACGAGATGCCGAGAATGCGCGACGCGTACATCCAACACGGCTGTCTGTGCTGCGGTTATTGTCGGGTTAGACTAATACAATGGTAGATATGCATGAATACGGACAGCCATAGGAGCCACGGACGAGAAATCGAGAAGACAAGAGAGGGGAGAGGGGTCCGGGGAAACATGGAGAACGAAGAGAATGCAGAACGTTGTCTCTCGAGCCGAAGCGCGTTGCAATGACGGTGCAAGACGCCACCGCCACCGCCACCGCTGCTGCTTGCAACGACGACGACGACAATTCTAGTTCGCTTGATGTTGGTTTATTGCACAATATATTCGGTGTGTTAGGGCAATGCGGTGAAACGGACACTTGTGCGGCTGTTTCGACTGCAACGGAGGAAGGTCTATATAGAAATGTGTAATTGTGCAAGCGCAATAGCGACGCGAAGAGAGAGAGATAAATACGGGTCAGGAATGAGAGAGAAACCGCGTCGGGGAGTTTGACTTTGATGAAGAAGCTGCTGGTTTACGAATCCACGTCGAGCCACAGCCACCACTGACTTGCGTTCCTCGTGTGCAGACGAATAGATATATGTACAAATATCCGAGCAGAAGAGGTTTTAGGTTTATGCGAGATTTTTCTCCGGAGAACTGCGACTCTTGAATTTATCGGATAGTTCAATAATAATGAGTTATACATAGTATTATATTATACTGTAGGATGACAACCGGCGTATATGATTCACATATTTAAATGCGTATGGATCTCACTCAAGCACGAGTATTTCATGTGGGTATCTCGAGAAATGCGAGACGCGATGTAATCTGTGGGTACGATGGGAGATATGACCAAAAAAATAACTTACCCCATAATTAAATTATTTTTTTTTATTTCTCAATCTTTGATTTACCAATTTTTCGTTCATGGACATTTAATTGTCATCTCATTATCGATTGGAAAATGATGAATCCGGTGTTCATCCGGAACAACAAATCTTTCGGATGAATATATGCATATATGGGATCGATTTTTACCAAATTCATTTGTCAATACTTATTTTCAATAAATTACAATATAGAATCTTACAACGTACGGTACTTAAGAACAAGCATTTTCTGGTGTCAATGGCCTACAGGAATTCCGATTCAGTTAATCGAATTTAAAGCCACGAGCGATAGGGAAATTTTTCGATTTTCTTATATCACCATAATTGTCATGTAATCCGAAACCGCTTAAAGTGTACAGCCATATCGAATTATTTTTTTTCAAAATAATATTCAATTGAAAGAAACGGCAGAGCCTTGAATGAATGAGCGGCCAAAATTAATTACAATTTTTGCCATATCTATTATTCGTTTTCGACATTTGGGCGTGTGTTTCTATTTTCCCGCCGTTAATAATCGTGACTGAGCGAGCGTCGTTGACGAGGATAGACGAACGGGAAGCAACGGTTGAAGAGAGTGCAAGCCCCGTAAGAGAAACGAAGGACGAAGGGTCTGGGGTACGAAGAAGAATGGGAGAAGGAGGAGTCGTATGGTGGGAGGAGAGATCGGCCCTTGTTTGACATGTAAATGTAAATGTTGGAGCGGAGATAGCTCGTTCGGATGGTTCTCAACCCGACGCAACAACAGAAACAGCAACGACGACCGACGAGACCATCCCGCTTTGTAGTCGAGTATTACGTCTATATGTCTATATATATACACGATCTACTCACGGGACTTTGTCTTTACACGAGCGTGCGGGGAGCGACGACGAGCGAAAGGGAAAACTCAGAGAGACTCGAGAATCGCTTAGGGGTGGCACGGGAACTGCGTCCAGCGGAGGGTGGGGGGAGGGGGATATTCTCACGGAGCGACTTCCCAGCAAGCCGAGGGCGGAAGGACAACACGACAGAAGGGTGTTGTCCACGTCTCTGCAACACATTGTCCAGAGGCTTTCAACTCTCATCAATGTACATCATTTCTCGCTCCAAACAGTGGAAAGCAGGGATTTTCTAAATCCGCACTAATTGTTCCTTTTTTAACCGTGTTAGTGCGATAAAACTATGTTAACCGTAGATTGGTAACCATACGCATTCAACTTCTCTAGCGAGCGCGTAGAGGAGTGCGATAGAGAGTGGGGGAATTCGTCACGATTGTGGCAACGTCGCCAGGGAGAAGCCAATAGCGAGTCTGATCACCTCGTGAGGGAGTCCCCTTCCTTCCATTTAATTTATTTTATTCTTCTATTTTTATCGATTCATTTGATTTAAAGAAATATAATCAATTTCTAACACCTTCAACGGACAGACTCGAATTATTTCAAAAAATTTCCCCCGATAGCTTGCGAGTGAACAAAAACGATGCACCCCGGGGATCACCTGATGTGCTGACCAATCTAAGGTGAATTTTAACATCTGATAAAGTCACGCGACTGATGATTTTGCTGGTAACGTAATGGATGACTTTTTGTTTGTTGTTATTTTGTTTGTAGAATCCGTTTCGAAGTTGAGAACCACGGGGACAAGGCTTGAGTGGGCGGTATTGGTCCCCTCATCAAATGCTTGTCATACCGTTTTTACCCTCAAATCCCCTACCCAACGGATCTCACTACGGTCGGTTCGTGAAGCTCGTCGAGCCACCACCAGCAGCATCGACCTTATCCCTTCCCCCTCTCTCTCCCTCTCGCTGATTGCCGCAACTACAGGACAAAGCGCGCGCGCGCGTTTCTATTGCACTAACACAACTGTAATAGCGAAAACAAATATAATGCTGCCGTTTTTATTACACTTAAGTAGTTGTGGGATTGCGTACTCTGGTCACCGCTATGGGTAAAAATGGTAGCAATAATGAAGGGCGTGTGCAAATTGAACTGTGGAATTTTAAACAAGTTCTGTTGATAGAAATAAATTAACATATCAATTTGATAAAATGATTTCTGTTTACAATTAAGTGAGTTTTTTTAGTGTATTAAGGTTATTCAAATAATATCTGTTCAAGCATGGGAAAAATAGTGTGAGGGCACAAAATATCTCGATTGCTGATTAGGGGCTCTCGAAGGGTAACTCCGGACCCTTCTCGGGGGAACCCTTCACAACTCTCTGGGGGAGAACTTCAGACCTCACTCACTGTCACCTTTGGGTCATGAAGTATAAAACGATATATGTATATATCAGCTCAACGTGCTCTGTCCAATTGATTTTCGCATTTTATTCGAGCACGAAAAATCTGTTTACGGCACAGAAGGGCCGATTCAATTGTTAGCGGTCGGATTTGTAAATACCGAATTCTCTTATAAATTCATGCCATACATTACCACTGTAACTGACATGAAATTACATTCTTTTTTCAGATTTCTGTACATGTATAGCACCGTAAAACTTTCATGTATACGAATAATCCAAATGAAATGTAATTGAATAAATAACATGTATTATTGTTAATGTAAATTAAATAAATAAAATGATAAAATGAATTTTTTTAAAAGGCAGCGACGTAAGTTCCACGTTTCAACCCGCGGTCTGATGTCGATATCTCATCACCTCTGCCCGTCTCAGCCCGCCGTGGTCCTCGTCAATCGCGTTAATGGACGCGTGAATACAAAAGCAAAGTCGCCTCCCTCGCCCCGGCTAGTGGGGGCCATACGAGCAGAGCCAAGGACCGCACAGTTAGCTGGGAGACAGTCCGGGAAAACGAATGGAATCGCGACCGAGAGAGGAGAGAATTTGAGTGGATGGCGTGAGGAGGAGGAGGGAAGAAGAGAGAACAACGCCACGAGAGAAGTGGCGCGAGAATCTCGTGAATATTCAGCGAGTCGGAGGAAGCCGGAAGCAAGGTCGTCGCGGGTGCGCAGAAGAACGGGAGGTGGTTGGAAACGTTGAGAACGCACGAAAGCGAAAAAGAGAGGAAGATGGCGAAAGGGGGGGGAGAGCGCGGGAGAGGCAGAGAAAACTCGTAGACCAAACTGTGTTGTCGAGAACGATGCAAGAGCATAACAGAGAAGCCTCGAGCGTTGCACAACGCGGGCGACGATTCCATCGAGAAAAGCTCGCGCGAGTCACGACGCGGTCTCGTGTTAAAGTCGCTGCGGGAAACCTAATGGCTGTAACAACGGGCATGCGAAATTGCCATTCGGTGAAGAAGAACATGATGGACGAGCTGACGTTTGTTGCTTCTTCGTCTCTCCCATTCTCATACGTCCATTAGTCTCTGTTGTTTTTTTTTTTTTTGAGTCACTTGTTTCGCGTTGACGCGTATCAAAGAAGACGGCGTCGTCCGCCGAGGGTCAAACGGATTGGGAGAAACAGATAGGATTAGGAGAAACTCAAATTGAATTCCTGTTAATCACGATTTCGTAATAAAAACCAGTGACTCGGAAAGCTAAGGGATAATATCGATTGATAAATAAATAACCAAATAACCGAGGAAGAAAAGAAAAATTGAAGAATCATAAATTTGAAATCATCTTACAATAAGAATTGCAGTGAGGACGCTCCCCTGCCTCCCGACGACGAAAGAACGAAGGGTGCGGTCTTTCTGGCCGCATAACATAGCTTTAATCATTACTGCACTTGCATCTTCCGTGCAGTCGAGGTAAACATGAAACTAAAAGCACCACACGGGGGTCACGCAGAGCACGTTCTTTCGTTCTCGGAGCGTTTCTGGCTCCGTCCCGCAAGCATTCCGAACAATGAATACACACATACGCGTATATATATGCATACACATATACATATGCATACATATGTATGCACCAGTGGGAAAAAGAGGGAATGAGATCGAGTTGCTCGCACTGCGAAGCGCGTAGAACGGAGCGCCAATATAGGCGAATGGGGCTTTTCAATTTTCATTCCGTAGCCAATTCGGCAGCGGCAATTCGCGACGAACAATTAGCCCGGAACGCGGGGGCAATTTGATTAGCGATTGTCATCGTCCGAAATGTTTTTTTTTTCGTCCTCTTTTTTGCTTTTTCATTTCTGACTCTCGCCGCGACCTCACCCGGTCTCGTATTCACTGAAACGTTTTTCGTTGGTGAGTCTCTGAGCTTGTCGTGTCAGTGAGCTTTTTTTTTCTTTTTTCGTTTTTCTCGATTCTTTTGCTACCTATTTCGTTGTTGCTTTATTATCTTTCCTTTCTGACCCTTTCGCGCGCTGTTGCGAAGCTCTTGCTGGGTGTATGTATGTGTGTGCGTTTTTTTACACCGAATCGAGCGAACCAAAACGCTCTCGACCGTCGCTGTCCCATCCAGTGAAACGCGTCCGTGCAATTTCTCTGACAATCTATCGCGTTGTCGAGCAAGACACGAAAAGTCACTCGTCTAGAACCAATGACAGTGCGGTTCAAACGAAAAAGTCGCGTTGGACGACGTGTTCGCTGCGAATGTTCATCCGACAACAGGCTTTTACTAGAAGAAACTTTATTCCGAGCGGTCGTTCTCCGGTATGTTACATTGCGTGTGACGATGGGCTAATAATAAGCTTAATCGCTGTTGTTGTAACCTATAGCTCACCAGATTCGATCATCTACAAAGCTGCCAACCGCACCATGTCAAACATTTATATATATATATATATCTTTTTTTTTAGGCATTTAAAAAGAGAAAATCAAAATTCGGGAGAGGAGGTGACAGTCTTACGCCGGATCAGCGAGGGCTTTTTTCGAAAGCTTATAAATCTATTTGAATGATAGATATATATTCATGGGCTTTTCATGGGTTCTCTGAGTATATAATTCGCGTTCCGATCAGACAATCTATGGACTTGGTGGAGTTGATGTTGACATTAAAAAAACTTGAACGGCATAACCCACAGGGAAATGCATACCAGTGGCGATGATGACCGAGACAGAGTTCGGTGAGCGGGTAGAGCGAAACGATGGAGGGCGTGAACATAAGTAAACAAAGCCAAAACTTTTGTCCTGTGATAACGCATGGCTTTGGGAAATAAAAAAGAGTATAAGACAGAAGCAGGAAGGGAGAGAGGGAGAGAAAGAAAGAGGGAAGGACGAATGCGCACGGATAAAGTGCTCAGGAGAGCCCACACATTATGTGCCACAAGGCGAGCCCAAATGCGCTTGGCAAGCGACACTTACGTCTTCGTGGAGATGTTGCTTTAAAGGCTGCGCGGCCCATGTGTACATACATACAATCTGGTATGCACGTAAACAAGGCGGTGCAATGACTAGCACCGCGTTGGCACACGTGTGCCCCGTGTTCTTTTCATTGTTGCAATGAGCGTCGCACAATCAGTAAAAGAAGTCAAACCGAAGCGCGTACGCGAAAAATTCGGCATAGCGATTGGATGCGGCCTTCGGCCCGTCCGTGTAAATGCGGGCAGTGCAGCGAATCGTAGATATTTACGAATTTTTCGCGTATAAGCTTCCGACGGACTAGTTTTAAGGGACGAGATCAACAGAGAAAGAGTTGATCAGTCACTGATTGAGTCGCTGGCACAAATCACTGATTAGGATTAGGTACTTTTTTTATATACATAACAACGGCTCCTTCGCTTAATCTTAAACTCTCTTTCCTTCTCTCTCTCTCTCTCTCTCTCTCTCTCTCTCTCTCTCTCTCTCTCTCTCTCTCTCTCTCTCTCTCTTCGCCCTGATAGTATTGGTGTCACTTTTGCCGATCAGAAACCGCGGCAAAGCCAATACCGCAACATCATGGTAACCCAACGATATAAAGACTTGCGGTCGAAAATCGAGCTCTGCTGCGGTAGAAGATCATGGTGAAATAGAAAGTACGATATATCTTCCAACATTTTCATTTGTTTTTAATGAGTCGTATATGTCAATTGTTGTCCCATCTTCATCGTGAAATCGTTATATATATCAGTACACCAGGAGATCCAGGATTTTATTTTTTGTGAGAGAAGAAAAAATCGGAACTGCTAGGATCTAACGACATACATTGTTATTTATGCTCCAAAAACAAGTGTCATAAAAAAGCAATGATTTTGCATTGAAGACATTATTTTTTGACTTGTTATCAATTTTGTAACGCTGTCGAAAATGCTGTGCACAATATGAACCTCGTTTCTCACAATGAGTTGATTGTTTTTCCAATGACTAAGAGGGAAAATTCGGAGTTATTTATCAGACAGCGACCGCCGTTTTTTTTTATGAACGAAGGAGCTTTACGTCCGAGCGTACGAGTCAAAAGTTGAGTTGTTAAGTAAGGTTTCCGACGTTACAACGAGTTTTAAAAACAACACGTTCATAGCGAAAAATGAAATTACGGGTACACGTATTCACAGTCTAGTTGGATGTGGTTATACAGTTGTAGTCGCAACACCCGAGATGATGAAACTACCGTTGTCCACCCGGTGGTTATTGGATTCGAGAATGGGTGAGAAAGCACGAGCGAGAGCAAGTGAAAGAGTTCCCGGTGTGCGGGGGCCGGGGGACGAAGGGCTGGTTAAGCGGCCAACTCTCATGCGAAGCGACCGAGAGAACCGAGAAGCAATTTTTTCTCGACGATAAAACCTCCTCTCTCGCAAGTCGAGTCTTTCCCACTCACGTTCTGTGGCTGTGGGTTGAGTATCATCAGAAAGATAGAAAGAGAGAGAGCAAGAAAACGAAAAAAGGGAAAGAGGTGGCGAGGATGGAGAAATAGAGAATAAGGGAACGAAGAAAAAGAAAGAAAGAGAATTAGAGAGAGAGAGAGAGAGAGAGAGAGAGAGAGAAAGAGAGAGCTGACAATGGAGAAGAAAGAAAAACAAAGCGTGGCTAGAACAAAGCAAAGCGAAAGTCAGAACGAGTCGATCCACTCGCTTGCTATATCTACACTACTGTATACGTGTCGAGGTAACCCCCCCCCCCCCCCCGCCCGCTCTTCCAAGACTATTATTTTACCTTTATCGTCCTTTTTCGATTAAACACGGGAATGTATTTTGGGGGAAGGAGGCAAGGACAAATATTTTTTAATAAGTCGTTGATTGAAAATTTTTTTTTTAAATCAACACATCGGAATTAGAAAGAAACATGCCTTGAGTAAAAAATTGGCTAAGCGACGGAAACAATTACACGAGAAATCACATTTCATGTTTTATTTGACTTTGTGGAAATTTTCATTCAACCGCATGACTGTTATTCATGTGAAAAATTTGCGCTATACTCGATTTTTTGTTAAATAGAACTAAACTTCAACGAATTAATAAAAAAAATAAAAAATTATCACACACGGCAGAAATTTACTCCAAAATAAACGACTTGTATAACCATTATTAAATTATCTCCTACGAATATATCTCTCCGCCACTATAGCCGTTTCTGTCTGGTCGACCATGGCGAGCGTTATCCTCCCCAACGGGGGGGGGGGGGGGGGGGATAAATACCTTTCGTGCGAGGGCAAGGGAAACGATCAAGGAGCAACGGCAGTGCTGTTGTTGCGTCTCCTCTGCGCGTCGCTGCTTTTGCTACCCCTGTGAATGTACGCGCAGAAGGGTCCCAACACAAACACAAATACAAACACACGCACACACGGAGAGCAATGGCCGAGGGGTTGTCGGCCTCTATCGTGGTCCAAGCGATGAAACCCCCGAGACTTTAGTCGGATGGAGGAATTGAGAAGCAAGGAGGCACACAGAGAAAGAGAAACAGACTACTGTTTTATATCTTCATTCGTTCGAAGCACGCGAAGCAAGCACGGCTAGTTAATAAATTCGCACTGATATACAAGCACTTTCAAAACCTATCGACTTCGTATATTATGAGGGATAACTGTGTGTAGAGATATCCGACAAGACACCGACCCGAATAAAGACCCACCTGAGTCTATATATGAATTTTCCTTTTCAAGTCCATGGGCATGGGTGTTCCATGGGCCTGTACTCGGGATACTTGCAATATTGGAAATAAAAATAGCCTCGGATTAATCAAGTAAGTATAATTTCCAAATAAACCTGTTTCCGTAACGAAGACCATAGGCTTCTTACCGGCAAAACCCGGTAGCTTGTATTGGTGCAGCCACTATGTGTTGATATGGTTCTTCAACGATGCCGTTATCGCTTGTTTCGGGGTGTAGGGTTCGTCAAGGCTTAATACGGCTATACCCAACGGCTGACCTACGTGTAACGACGGTTTACGAGGGAGTCAGGAGATCAGACGAAAGCAGAGCATAGAATAGTTTCATCGGAGTGGAGAGAAGCGCGCGCGCTCCAAAGATCGATTTATCGCGTCTGATTTACCGAGCCCTTAAATGCAACCCCTTCCGGTATGCTTCGCGGGCGGATACAACGTTTATCCTAATCCCTGTATCCGATCTTTCTTGCTCCTACTCGCTTACTCCCTGACGACGCTATCACGACCGCAATTACACGCGATAGAGATTATTGCTGCATCCAATATCAGAATATATTGATGGAAAATAGGAGGAATGAGTAACGTGAGTGGGAAAATTTGTGAAAATTTTTTACAATGTATGTAGGCAGAGCGAAAAAATTTCCGGTTTGAATTTAAAATTGATATGGGTCATTCCGACTAAATTTTATTCTCGTTTTTTCACTAAATTCAGAATGATTTTATTTAAAAAATATTGTCAGGGTGGAATGGCCGATAAAAATTTCGAAGTTAAACCGGATGTTTTAAAATTTAATCGCCTTTCAGTGTCAGTGGGTATTACATTTTTTCGGCAATATTGACAACCTAGTAATGTATTGATATCGCAGTCAACAGTATCGAATTTGCAAGGATGTGAGTTGACACATAATAATTAAGCTTCTTGTTTCGCAGATTAATTTTGGGTGTAAGCCAGTAAACGTGTATACGCGACAGCGGTCTGGTTCGAACTTTAAAGTTTCGGCGAACCCGAGATAACATTATCCGTGACCAGTATACTATCGCTATGTGCAAAGAAGAAGGTAACGCACACACACACGTTCCCATACACACGTAGAGAGAGGACGATAGATACAGGGTGGTCCACGCAATTTGCACACATGTAAAAATTGTACCATGCTTCGTATGGAAAAATGTTGTGCATATAATTTGTACGGTTTTAAGGGAAGCGTTATGTAATGCATAATTTGTCATTTTTTGGTCAAGGCGTCTTGGATATATCAAGGTCAACATCGAGTTTATAAATGGAATCGTGCAAACTAAATTGTGGAGTAGCGTGAAATTTGGAGCAAAATAAAAGACAAACGCTATGTGCCCAACTTTTTTATACCATGCATACTTTACGAATTATACAGACGAGCAAGTTGCGTGAACCACCCTGTATATGTATCCCAACGCAACTGGCCCAAGTTTATAGAGGGATGGCTAGGTTTAAGCTTCGCTTAACGTCTGCTCGGTTTAGGTCGCCGGCTAATTGCCACTGGGACAGAATGTTTGGCAGAAGCTTGCGGAAATGTGTCCCGCACGGTTAATCGAAAACCGCGCCCGCCCACGTCGTGGTCCATCATTAGCCAGCGAAAGCCGAAGGTAAGAGAGATGCGGGGGAGTTAACCAGAGCAACCGAGGTTAAGGCCTTATTCCGAATCTTTTCACGGTCCTCCGATTTTCTTCACTCATTATCGCTCGACCGCAAAACTCGCTCTAAATTTCCATCGAAAATTTATCAGGACTTAATTCTTTTGAGTCGAAATTTGTGGAGCCCATTTTTTTTTAAATCGGTTCAAACAACAAATTCTATTGAATTTCTCGTTTATCAGATTCTTTAATGTTTGATTTTTCTTTTGTGACAATTTTTTCAAGAAATTTGCATCTCGGATGATATTTAAGTTGGCACTGATTGTGGAATGTTGAGGGAGTCGAACCAATTTCCGAGGCTCGGATATTGGATTCTAAGATCCGGGATAATAGAGAAACATGTTGAATTCTTGCACAGCGGATGAATTATTTTGGTCAATTTTTGTTACAAGAAATATCTCTCTCGGGGAACTTTGGCTCGGGAAATAGGACCACACATTGATGATCATATTTCGTCTCCTCGAAGAAAGAAAAGAAAAAGAAAAAAGTTTCGTCAGTGCGAGTAGTGAAATTTTAGCTATAAAATGTCTCTGCTGCAATGATTAATTAAGCTTATAGATTTTATTCACAATGACTATCATTATCAGGCAACATTTATCGATCCTATAAAATTTCAACATCGAGTAGGAAAGAAAACAGTTAAGTGATCAAATATGTAAGTGAGTATTCATTTGAAAAAAGTAAAAAACAAGTATTGTCCAAGTAAATAAAGTAGCAAAAACAATTAATAAGAAAAAAGAAACAAGGGAAAATAAAAAATTAGTATGGAATTTGAATAATTGAATAAATATCAAATGAGTAGTTGGGTTCACCGATGTATATTGAATTGATACAATTAAATAAAATGAAAAGTAAAAATTGATAAGTACATAAACATAATGAATTACTATCCCCAATACAAATTTGTTGTTTATAATCCTGAATCTCTCAGGGATCGTAGTGAAAACAATCACACGAAATCCAAACAGCTGGTCGCTGTAAAAATAGTCTTCGAATTAACGTCAGCGAATTCAAATGAATGTAAAGCGTGAGATTAATTAGCGTTCTCGTTAAATTAATCAGCTATTAATCCGACCGTAGAGCATGAATTCGTTCGTCGTGATTCCCCGAGCTATGTACCATCGATGTGACGAATTTAACGGGGATCCGTAGTGCGTCGCGACTACACATGCACCAGCGAAATTTTATCCCTCGACGCTGAGAGCTACCTCGCCCAGGGATATGCGGCGGACGTTTCGAACTGTGGAACGCGGGCAGAGGTGAGGAAGCTGCCGAGGACTTTATAGAAATTCCTTTTGAATAGCTCGATGTAATATAAATCCGGGCGCACACACATTACACGCTATGGCGCATTATATACATATATATTATGTGTATATATATACACCCAAACACGTGAAAATAGCGTACGACGCGCGACCCTTTCTCCGCGGGGGAGCGATAACGATCGCTACAGAAATCCAAGTCTCTCTCCTCTCGCACACGCTCCAGCTCCCTGTCAGGCGCTTTTCGAAGCTCGGCTTCACTTGCTATAATTGCCCATCGCCCAAGACCGGGGCTAGTCGAATCAATTTACTATCACACTTTTTTTTCTCGAAATTATCTCAATCTCGACATCATTACGGATATACGATTATTATCACATGGTAATGACTAGTCAACCCCGCGTGTTTTCCATAATCGTAAATCGAAAAACAAATAAACAAACAGTGCTTGTGAAATATGTTGATTAAATCGATCATTCACGGATCAACCATAATGAAATTGATCAACACGATAATAACCTAAATAATGACAATCCTTTTTTTCATTGATCTGATGTTAATTGGACTTAACCCACGATATAGTTCTTTCTTTCGATCAATGCCCCATCATGCTTAAGCCATTATTCCAGATGCAAATAGGCCGGTTTTCAGGTAGGGCCTCTCATCGAAAAAAACAGCTACTCGCGATTAAATGCAAAAAGTAGTTGGTTACTTTTGCAGAAGTCATGTTTAAACCTTTGGAACGCTAACAAATTGTACAGATTCATTTATTTCGAAGGTGGTCTTATACAATTCCTACATGACCTAACACACCCCGATCTCCTCTCCCACGCCGAGATATATATGTATACGCATAGTGCGATGCTGAGGGCGATCGTTGCGGCTATGTACCCGTTGCACTCGAGTGTCAATTACTGGCGAATCAGTCCGCTGTACTATTGCTTGAAAACGAACGTACGCGGGCTCCTGTTTCGTTGGTAACTAACCACCGCTCGATTCTACCACCGTTTTCCTCCGTTTTATCACATTCTCCGTCGCGTTTCTCCTCGAACTCACTTAGCCCTACCGCAAAATCGTGAGGATCCAACATTTATCGCCAGAAGGATTCACGAAGTATGAACTACATCCCTACATTATGATCGCACCAGTAATTAATAAACCAAATACGGAAGACAATTTTTAAAAAAATTTCAATTTTTTTTGTAGAATCCACGAGTAAATTCGACCTTTTTACTTTTTTTCAATTCTTGGCGAATCTGGACGATTTTTGAGAAGGAGAAATTGAGGAAAATATATTTAGTTCGATATTATCAATACCTTCAGCACCCTTATGGTGAAACCTCGATTCATTTATCTATTAATTAATTTTTTTCTGTTTCCGGTAATAATAAAATCGCTATAATCACGAGAATAATTCACGTATAATGAAAGAACGCCTGAATCGTAAATTATTGATGCAATAAAAATAATGTCCAGCCTGCGCGCATGGACCCCCGCCCACTGAACCCCTCGACCTTTGATGGTTGAACGGAGCATTTGAACATCGATAAGATAACGAAATATAATGACAAACGCAAGATCAATCGCCCCCCCCCCCCTCTTGCCCCATCCGACGCGTTATCCAGATTCGGATCCTTTATGTTGGCAAAGCTCTCTACCGAGTGAGCAATCTACTCCCGCAGCTGTGTGTCTCCCCTTATAATCTCTCGTGCGCGCGTGGCTGTGGTTCTCTTCGTTTGTTGCGCCAGAGGCCCGACGATGACGAGGACACCCACATACACACACACGGTACAGGCCCCGAAGGTTTTCAGACACGAGATCATTTTAACGCCCGAGCCGCGCCTTTAACAACCGGACCCCTGTTTACTCCGAATTCTCGAACCCTCGCGTGGCGAGTACGTTTCGTTCTGCCAATAGCAAATGGCGACGACGTCAATTGAACGCGACGCTGCGGGAACGACGAACGAGAGAACTTACACCATTAGCGACGTCGCGGGGAGTGACGACACGCTCGCGGAGTCGAATCACGTACAGCAAGGAAAATCCAACCAGGAAAAAGAAAGAAAGAAAAAAGATAAAAATTGGACCACATCGAGTCGACATTCCACATGGTACAGCATTTTTCTGTTCAATGCCATTTGTCTTCGACGGTATAATATAAAAGAATAAAAAAATGGAGTTATTAATCTTTGGGATATTCGCGAGAACGAGGTCGAGTATGATGGCGAAGAATGAGTTATTGGGGGGTTCAAGGGGGGTGGCTGGATTTTAGGGACTTATGTGCGAATGGAAAAAAGCATGGAATGATAGTTTAATAATGGCGAATGATAATAATGCATTTGTGTAGCGAGTTTATGAATGGCAAAATGAAAAATATAAGGACGGTAGGAAATTGAGTTAATGTAATGAAAAGATCCATCTAATCTAAAAAATTAATTTATAAAGAACAAGCGAGGGAAGGGTTCCGGTAAAATTCTATTTAATCCGTGCCAGATTAAATATGATCAATAGACAGTGCACCGAAATTCGGCTGAAGCAATAATTACAATATTACAATACAAACGGCAATGACGCGTATGCCAATCGACGTTCATTCACCTCGGAAAGACGACGAAGATTGGCGTCCCACGTTCAATCAGATAAGCTCGACGGGATCCCATCAAAGCAGTACTTTTTTTCCAACTTCCTAAACCGGAGTTAAATCTTCCCTAAACACCATCTTGCACTCAGCCCAATAAAAATATACCATAGATTATTCAAAACTAATGATTCAACTGTCCAACGAGACTAGAATGACGATAAAATTTATCAAAAATTCTCATCTAAAAAAAATTGCGGCAACAAATTCTACGTTCTCTTATAAAATAATGCAACATTCATATACCAATGGTTTTTTTTTCTTTGTTTTTTCACTGTCTCAGATTTCGTCCCGCTCGCTGATTACGTTGATACAAATACAAACGTAACTTTCGTCAGAACAAAAGTAAATATCGAGAAAAAAAACTAGAGTATTTCCGTTTCGATCCGAGCATTTATTCGCGTCGCATCGGCAAGCAACTGCAATTTAACAATTAGCTCTGTCATGCCTAGTCTAGTTCCTCGTCAGGTCGGCTATGTAACTTCGGCGACAAATGGCGTTAGAGCATTTCATACACACACATATGCACGCACATCGTCAGAGGTTGTCGTTCTGTAGCGCTTGCACTCGCACATGCTCGGCACGCAACGTGCGCATACAGTAGTCTCACGGGGAATAAGCACCAACGACAGGGACGGATCTATAGATAATTCTCCAGAGACAGAGAGAGAGAGAGAGAGAGAGAGAGCGACAAATACAGCGACAAAGAGCCATGTCCAACACACAACTAGCTACCCAAAGTACATACACTAGAAGTACGTGATACATGCGTCGGTCTTGTGCACTACACACGTTGAATAGTGAATTGCGAGAGAAAATCTATGACGGAACAGCTACGGATAGCAAGAATAAGTCTGTATTTTTATATTTATTTAATCTTGATTTCAATTTCAATTTTTTTCCTCACTTATCGGAAACCAAAAGCAACGTAAAAATCTAACTGATTTTCTTAATAACATTAATAAATGTAAAATCCAAATAAAAATATGAAAAACAAAGCCAAACCGAACCGAATGGCAAAAATTGTAATTTAACGTAAATTGGTCATAGAATAACGATAAATGCGTAAGTGGCAAGGTCGAAAAATAATTAGGATGACCGCGTGGAGGGCGTGAGTGACGATGGTGATTCGCCTCTGCGACGGTACGTAACAATTAGATTCATCGGTGACAAACCACGGGGGCTTCGATATGACAACCGCCGACGTGGTTACCGACAGCGGTACCGCGTCACAAACCTTTTGGAGCATATATGTATATGTACGTATCGCAAATGCTTACCCTCATTCCTCGTTATGCCGGCGATTCGACGACGTCGAAGAGGAGACGAACGGCGATGTTAGCCAGCAATAATAACACGTAGCACTCACGCACCCACGCATACGCAGAATAGCGTCTGCCCGCTAAACTTACATCTATGCCGACGCATATATGCAACGGGTTTTCACACACGCTCCGTATATATATATATGTTTATATTAATGTATACAATTCACCGGACTAAACGATTTATCCTTTACTCCCCGCAATAACAAATGCTCATCGAGCTGACAGATCCGAGAAAAACCCGGCTTGTATAGCTCTTTCCCTTTTTCGTTCGGAAAATAAACTTTCTAACGATTTCGAAGAGAGAAAGAGAGAGCAAAAAAAACGCAACTAAAAAAGGAAAACCGATAGAAGAAACAATAAATTTAATATTGCATCACGTATCACTGACAACGCATCTGTCACTACACGCGCACCCTTAGATGCCGAAACGATTTTTTCCCCGTTTCTTTAAATGAAATTATTCAAATGACTCGTCAAATCCCCGAGATACTCGTTTGCGTACGTGCAGGCATGTCGAAAATCCAATCATACGATTGTCAATCGATAAAAACATGAAAAACGAAAATAAAAACACGAGAATGTCAAGCGGCGCGCGTTGCACGCGAATGAGGAGATGTCCGAAGACGGTTTAAACCGTACAGCCGGACGATGTGCTCCGAGCGAGGATGAACGCTCGACTGCTCGGTCGAGCGAGAACCGCGGTCCGGGCTTCGAGAACTGGATGACGGGAAACGTGTGAACGCCGCTTGCCGCCGCGACCAACACCGACGACGAGCGTTGGGGGGGTGGTGGAGGGACGCCGGGCGTCCGCGCAACCCCCTCGCTCGTCCACCCCCGCGTGCACGACGCTCGTCTCCCACCACCGAGGCTGCTACACGAGAGCTATATCGCCGAGGAGCGCGAGGAGACACGGAGCAGCCGTACCGCACCATCGCTACCACCACCATCACCATCACCATCACCATCGCTACTCTCACCACCGCTGCCACGCGGCTTCTCGCTCTTGCACGGCAAGTGCATCGAATCCACGGCGTTCATCAATGTGGGTGACCCACGGACGCGACACAACCTCGATCCCACACCGATCCTCGGAATTGCTCGCGCTCGTAACCGCCGCGTTACCCGGTACTATGTGTCACAGATACGCTTTCCGTACGTTAGTACGCGCAAATACGTGTGCGCGGAAACACAGAAACGATGCTCCTTATTCGCGCGGTTCGCTTCTCTCGGATAGAGACGGAACGACTATACGGTTATATGTATATACCACACGCTCATTCTATTTCACGTTATTCAACGCGGATCGTCTTTCTCCCTTTGGCCGTTGTGCTCTAACCTCTTTGGCTCTTCAACCTTCGCCGCCACCCCCAACCGCTCCTCAACGTGTATTCGCTCCGTCTCTTTCTTTTCTCTTTAGCTACGTCTTCAACGTTGTGTGAGGCTTAATACCTATGTGCGGTCGTTCTTATCTTCCTCGCCACTTTGTCTTTCCCGCTTTCTCCATCGCTCTCTCCGTCTCTCTTCATCGTACTTCTCATTGAAACGGCAACCGCTTTAACCGTGTCCTGCTTCTACTCGGGTTTTATACATTACCACATTTCCTCCCATCGTCTCACCAACCACCCACGCTTCGGTCCCTCGCTCCCCACCATTGTCACGCTCTTTCTCTACAGCTCCTTTTCTGCTCTCCTTCCCCTATCTCTCTTGCTTTCTCTCACTCTCGCAACCATATCCGCACCGTCTTGCTACTCTTTTTTATTTCGATACTCATCGGTTACCGCGGTGCGTACGGCAGAACCCCGTCAATTCGTGTGTGTGCATTGGCCGCCGTCTTTCGTTCGGTTTCTACTACGTTCGGCTACGGCGAATTTTCTCGTCGAGAGAAAGAGAGAGAGAGAGAGAGAGCGAGCGCAAAATGCTCGGGCGTCATTTAGTCTGAAAATAGTCGAGGCGAGGTCGAGAGAGTCGATTGACAGAAAATGCGGAATGGAAATAATTGTTGCTGAGCCTCTGGAGGAAGAAACGTAATAGCGGGATTGGGTCAGTGAGGAAATTGGCGGTACGAGGGGCGGGGGAGTTGATCGTCGGAGAACGGCTAGCGACTTTGCCGGCGGAGAAAGAAGATATACCGAGGGGAAGTTGAGGATCGAAGGTGTCGGTATAAATGGATCGTAAAACTCGTTTATGAAGCTTGAGGATATTCGCTCCCCTCGTCGCGGTTCTGCGCGCGCGACCAGAGGTGATTACGTCCCGCCTATATCCATATATACATTTGGGTATATATGTATGTACTGCGCTGTAGTACCCAGCGGTGTGGTAGCGGTACTGGAAGTCGGTGTACACACAGAATGCATAGAGCAGCCCCACCGAGCACACCACCGCACGAGCTTTTTAAAATCACTTCTTCGAGCGAAAGATTTCTCTCGTCAACTATATCATTTTGTAAAATACATTACGCGATTTTTTTGTCAAATTATTATTCGATGTTCACATGAACAACAAGAAAAAAAATCCGTTAATATTCGTAAAAATACAGATTTCGTAGCGGATCCTGAAAAATAACGTTATTATCATTCGTCCACAAAAAATGTCTAGAGTTTACAAAAAATATGGAGTTTTTTGTGATCTTCTTTGTGATCCATTCGTCGGTATTTCTGTACGAATTCATTTCTGTGCTGTGTCGAGTTCCATAGCAGAAGTTTGAGTATATATATACACAACGACGTGTCCGCTCATATATATGGGCCATTCCAGAAAAATCGATAAGGAGTTGACTTTTCTATATGAAGTATGGAGAAAAAATAAAAACTACCCCCGACCGAGTCGCCGGAAGTCGCGACTGGCCGATTCGATTAATACTAAAGCCGGATTTGTCTCAATTCCGATTTCGTTCACTTTCGAAGGAGAAGTAAAGTAGTCACGTCAATTGTAGATCAATTAACTAATTAATTTATAACTAATACCACTCAAACTTTGGAAAAAAAATTTCTTCCAACTACTTAAATCACCAAAAAAAATGAAATTTTGAAAAAATTTCGAAGTACGCGTTTACTCTTGGCCTAGAAGTAGTTTCAAATTTTTCACGAGCTTCAGTGTGGTCCAAGGATTCTGCAAAAAACCAAGTGTGCTTTGAGAGTTGAACGGAAGCAAAAAAAAATCGTGATGAAACTAATTTTCGGAAAATATTAAAAACTTTTCGTAGAATGCCCCATACACATATCGAAGAAGAAAGAGAAGTGCAAGAAGAGCCGTCACTGACAACCAGCAAAATTTATACTAAAGCATACACAGCATTCGCATATACATTTACGTGTAGGATCAGCCGAGGCAGCGAAGATGGGAATGGAAGTTGAAAACGTAGAAATAGTTATTCTTTTATATGCGTCTTGGAAAAGTTTTTCCCGAGAGAGCAAACATCCCTTTTCCTCCCTCTCACGGTTTCCTCGCCTTGCTCCCCTGCGTCTATTTCTCTCTCGTTCCGTGCTTGGCAACTCTTGTGAGAATATTAGTTGTCAACTGTGATGGCGGCGTCGCAAAAACGACAAAGACGGAGAGAATAAAAAGCATTAAAAAAATGCATGCATCTATATACATAGCGAGAAAGAAGCCCCGAGATAAAATCCTCGGGGATTTCTCGACTCGTTCCAAATTCAACTGTGCTTATTTTTCTTCCATCGAAACGGAATTTAAATATTCTCGTGTCTCTTGCGTAAACTGAATTATCGATGAGGGTTGTTGGATCGTCTCATCAGGGTTCTGTAATGTACAACGCGTGCACACAACGGTCCATTAATCTCGTCTCTTATCTCTACGTTCCTATGTGGCCCAATAATTAGGTCTCACGCGATATCGTATTTACGAATGTGCGTGTTTAAATTAATCAAGATCAAGATCGAAATGATAATACTGTAGATCGAGTTACTTCAATTAAACTGTGAAGTCGGTGTGGTGTTGTCATATGAAGTTTCGAACATCGGTATGGAAAAATTGAAAAAACATGGGTTCTGCATGGAAAGAATATTATTATGACATCCTCGAGGGACATTTTTTTACACGATTTAAATTTCACAGACTTCATGTAACACCACCTTCAAGTACAAAACAATCAAACAGACTGTTTTGTATTTATTCTTGATGGAAACATAAAGCGTTGTTCGGAAAGAATCAAACAAAGATTTCAATTTCAAGCCCTGATATTGGTCTTGTCAGACTTTACAAGTTTACAGTCAGATAGTTTCGAAAACGAGCAACTGCAGCCTATCGCGACAAAGATACTGACGATCGATCAATGAATAAATTTTCGATTACCGAGCGAAACTGGCAAAACATTTGACAAAAAACAAAAAAAAATCACTGGCACCTGAAGTTGCCGACGTTCTGACGTCTCAATGATTTTTTTTTCTTCGTCGGACTCGGTTAGCGTCACGAGTTTTTCTAATCCGTTTAATCGTACAGACATTTTTATTGGATATTTATTTCGTATTGATCGTGAAGTGGCTATTTTTACACGCGCAAAAAAATAAGTATAACAATGCTTCGTTGCGCAAACGTTTTACCGACGAACGAGGACGAAGAATTCGCAGTTCGTATGGTGTCGAACCCTCACGGCGTTGAATCGAAGTACATCGAGGAATAACAACTTTGCGGTAACAACAAAACTGAAAGAACAAAGAAAAACAATAAAAAATTATATAACGAATTTTTGACCGTGACATAATCTGAGACAAGTATTTCAATCGTTCGTCGAAGACCTGGAAGAGCATCGCGAAGTGTTAATCGAAACTCGTATCGCAAATTGTCGGCTATTATCGCCGACGATATTTCGTCGGAAGAAAACGAAAATTTAATGAATAAACAAATCAACCGACTCGAGGAAATTAAATTTTGGAACGCAACGACACGATTGGTCGAACGAACGATAATTATCTCTTTGCGACGTTCGGGATATAAAAGTAATAGGCAATATCGGCATCGTTTCTGCAATACCCGCTGAAGCCCGCTGAAACCACGAGAAATCTGGTAGGTGCTGCCATCTAGCGACATCGCCTCGCCGCTACGGTCGGTACAGTAGTGCATCTACATCTACATACATATATATATGCCAGGCGGACAGCGGCGCCAGACGCGGTGCATCCCCGAGTTTCTCGGAACTCCGGTGACAACTTCCGATATTCACATAATCCCATAACACCATCGGGGAAAAAACATCGAAAAGAAGTAGAAAAAAACCAGCGGACAATCAATCAACCGCGTCATCGTGGAGTTTAATTGCCACGCGACTGTCGGTAAAATCCGTGTATGAATAATCGAACGACGAGTTTGTTAGCGAGGGAATAAATGGAATCGCCGGGGCAGCAGTGAGGGAGCAGCAGCAGCGGTGGGTTGTCGTCGCAAACAGTCGCGAGTGAGCACGAGTGAGAACCATCGGGTACGCATTTTGCGAGTTTACAGGAGCTGTGGCAATAGCTAGCAAGAGCCCACGCGTCACTCATCGACAATCCGGGGAACCCGACGATGCCCGTATATCTCGTGCCGTGCGCGTTTACTGTGCTCTCTTTCCCTCGTTCTCCCCGTCTGTGACCGTAAAAAGAACCTTCGAGCCTCGACGTATCTCACGCCGCTTTACCCTTCATCGCATTTACCCTCCCCTCAATTTATACGATTTTTTTTCTTTCATTTTCGCGGGTTCTTTATTTTTTTCAATCGTCACTCGACGAAATCGCTCAGCGCGTGACCACCGACTTTTCGATTTGCGGAAATTTATATATACATATACAACGACGGGGAGAATATCGAATTTGGTGTGCGCGCGGCCAGTAGCTGTTGGAAGAGATTGAACCACCACCAATTCGGACAGTTGCCGTGCGATCGTTCGTTGTTACAACTCGGCGGGTTTCTTTATTTTATCGTCTCTCACTACGCACTTCGGTTAATTCGGTTTCTTTTGTTGTTGTTTTCGTCTGTTTTCGTGAGTTAAAGTTGAAGATATTTGAGGAAAGAGTTGGTGGTTGAGAAAAGACCGCGGAGTGCATCGAAGTCTCTCGAGAGCGTGGACCGTTAGACCGAGAGTTTACGGAGCTCGACGTGGCAGTGGCAGTGGCCAAAAGGAGCATCGCTCGGAGTTTCGAGGTCGTCGTTTGTTTCTGGAATTTTTTCTGCGTTTGATCGTTCGTCACCCGAGAGAAGCTTAGAAGAGAGTACTGGTGCGTGTGCGCGCGCTTGAGAGAAAGAGTAAAATAGCGGGAGAGAGAGAGGGATAATTATTTATATTCGTTGGGCCCCGAGGGAGCCCGCTGAAAGGATAGGAGGCGCGAGCATCGGCGTGTGTGCAAGTGCATCGTGCTCTCGGACGATCGGACAAAGGAAACGACGGCCGTCACACGGTAAACTCCGAAAAACTCGAAGAAGAACATCGCACGGGGAAAAACGTTGAATTACGAACGGAGAAGAAACAAAAAAACATTTAAAAGAAAGGAAACGGCGTAAAAGAAGTAATTCAACCTAACGGGCTGGTGGGCGTAGTATGAGAAAATGGATTACAAAAGCGCGGTGTACAACGCTGCGAGGGACGGAAAGCTCAAACTGATGAAGGTAAGATTTTTTATTATTCTGATATGTGGGATAGATACGTATGTGTGTTTTATCTGCATTCTCTACTGCGCGACAAGAACACTTGGAATCGAGTAGCTTCTGCCAACGTAGTCGCATCACCAGATTTCGTGACAAGAAGATTGTATTAACAAAAAAATACTGATATCGATTGCAGACCTGTCGATTGGCATTTTTCATAGCATTTCATCAATTTTTAAGAACACCCAAAACGAAAAATTAATTTTAATTGCAGCTATGTTGAAAAGAATCAATGATTGTACAAAAAAAGAAATTCATAGATTTTTTTTTGTCTCGTAAAAACTGAGTGGGGATGGAATTTAGTCTATCAAAGAAAAAAATATTAATCGTTGGTAATTGGTGATTGTGATTTGGATCGAAAGCAAATTTTGTGGGCAACGTGCCGACATCGTTGAATTTCGAAACGGCGCGGTATCACTCAGAGAAATAACACATTTTATTCATATCTATATGATAGTTTTTTTTTGTCATTTCAATTATTCTTCATCGAATCAAATATTCGTGGATATCGGTATTGTACTGCATTTTATTTTCATAGCCGATATTATTCTGTCCTACGTTAAAATCGTTGATACAATGTAACAAAGTATTGACGGGTTCTATGAGCAAACAAAATACATGCTAAGTCCTTTGAGATTCAGTACCGCGAATAATTAACAATGTCGACGATAGCATAGTCCTTTCAATGCGGAGAAGGCTCAGGAGGGGTACCCAGATATTGACATAAGGTTTGAATCTCTGAGTTTCAAAGTAATTGCGCAGAAATTACTATCGATGACTCAAAAAAAATATTTACCCTAAAATTCTTTGTCACCGTGTAGTTGATTTCCGTAAAATATCTTCAAAACGTCGACTCTCGAATCGTAACCTATATAAAGATTATTATTTATAAACCCCGATTTACATGAAGCAGCGACACAACAAGTGAGTAAACGAGAAACACGTGACTCAACGAACAAACGTCGCGAGAGAGATAGTAATATTTTCAAAATGGCTAAAAAATTATTGAAAGTTTGAAGGATTAAAAGCTTGAATACTTTTTGCTACCTTTCTACATAGACCACGATACGTTTCATTCGAATACGCCGAAAAGTTTCGGTGAAATCACAATTTATGTTTTCGGAGTGCTCCAGAACTGTGATACATAACCTTGACAAACAATTCCACAAACGATTTATTTGCCTGTAAATTTTCGTACCTAGTCAACTAGTTTGGGGATTCGAAAAAAAATGTAGACTCGGAGATGATGAACACAATTCGACCTCGACTTGTAGCTTCATGTCACAAACCTTCCTTCATAAACATTATTACTATTATTGTTATTCTTATTATAATTACGGTAGTTGAAAACGTTTCGCCGGTAATGTTTTCTGTGTGGAGTGCAAAACCTGTTTCGTCAGACACTCATGAGTGAACGTATAAACTCTCGCGGCGAAATAAAAGATAATAAAAAATAAAAAAATATCGGTCTCGACCGTCTGCGATGATGACCCACAGTCGTCTCGAACGACGAGCGAATGATTCGCTCATGAAAACGAGGCCACGGAATGCGGAGAACTGCTAATTTTGCGTCTGAATTGAGGCATTATCTCATCTCACGATCAACAGACTTGGGCATGTTAATTTCTTTCTCAGCGTTTGCTAAACCGTATTCTGACTTTTTCTTTGTAAATGTCATTTATTCGTTATTGTCCAACCGGCTGGAGGATTTTTTTCCGCAGAACCTTTTTTCCGCACCGACGTGACGTGTGTTAGTGTGGCTTTTGGATCGCTGTTGTTCGACGGATGAAGCCCGTTTTCCCTAGAAACTCCGAAATTCTTCTAATAATCCTCCAAATAGCTTCGCCACGCCACTGGACCAAGTGACCGTTCAATTGATTGTGATATCGACATGTCGGACTAAACTAACTACCGATATAAGCCGTGATTAGAATTTTACGGTAATTCTTTTAACGATACAAATTGTACGGTGAAAAACAATAATTTACGAAAGTTTAACGACTCTATCTTATTATTCAGAAGTCGTTATACGATATATACGTCGAAGAGAGTGCAAGTCTTATCGGGGCTTCACAATCATGCAAACTCAATTCAGTTTCCAAACAAGACTTTCAGCAGAGCTAGAATCTCATTTTTATTTGTTATCCAGAGTCACGGAACGACATTGGATCAGTCACGATCAACGATATCATCATTTTCATCTTGTTCCATTCGCGTGTTTGCCATTCCTCGGCAGCTGAGTTTTTCTTTCTGTATTTCTTCGTATTATATATTTTTTCCCGGTATTTTTTTTTAAATCGCACAAAGGCAACGGATATTCTCTGGAAAAGCCACATTAACGCTGATCCACTTCGCGCTTTCTAATCACCAACCACAGGAGGCTCGACCGTGTCGCTGATGTGACTCGACTCTACTTAACTTCGTGTTTTATCGAAATCGAGAAGATCAAAGCCATTGGGTTGCAGACTCGTTTGTTGTAGGAGCAAAACGCTCGAGTGCTGCGTGGATGGAAAGCCGCTGTGCGTCGGAGTACGACCGTTAGATTTATATTATTATATTTTGTTTCAGTCTTGAATTTACCTTGAAATAGCGGATTCAGTGACATTCATGGATATTGTCAAATTTCAGAAGTTTTTATACCAATTTTTTGAATTTTGCTTCCTGGTTGCAAGCAGGTGGCGAAGATTAAATTATTTCAATCTATCGAACTGTGAAAAATATTATTTTTCATCGTGTTTGATTGCAAAGGCACTTTGAATTTTTGTATGACATCCGACATGCTTCAATATTAGCCGTATTATCTTCATGATATATTGAAACTGACAACGAAACGTCTTTTTCATCCAATCAATATAAAAAAAATTTAATTGCAGAAAAAAAATGCAAAGGAATCGTGTAAATAATACTCACGAAAATATTCAAAAACTACAGTAAAATATGTCTTATGACATTTTTTTCGTTGAATTTTATTCGCATTAATTTGCAATAAACCGGACACAAACCATTGCTGCTGATCATGAATATTCCACATAAAATCGCAACACTCGTGTCCGCTCCGAATCGATTAAAACCTCGTTCTGAGATAATTATCGATTATCAGGAGTCGCGGTTTTGTTCGCACGGTTCGTTGCGCAAACCCACCCTCATTCTAATGTTAGTCGCGTGGCGTTGGCGCCGTGGGAGACTGTTTTTCAATGGAATTATAAAAGCTCAAACATCGGGGCAACGAGAGACGTTGCGCATTCGGCGAATCTTTCTCAGTCGCGTTGCTTCCATCATCGGTGTCGGATCCGTTGGGAAAGCTGGCAAAAAATGCAGGACGCGTGGTTGTACATCGTTAAAATTATTTTTTCAACAATCTTTTGTTACTACCGACAGCCATTTTCGATCTCGTCGCATCGATGAATCTCAAAAATGGTATGTTACCGAATTCACGTTGACACAAACATTTGTCGAACAATTTATTTACACCGATACTTATTATTTTTTTATTTTTTTATTACCCTTGGTCTGTAACCATGGGTCACTCGTGCCTTGCCGAAATGATGCGTTCTTGACGTTTTTATTCGTTCATATGATTACATTGTTCAAACAAACGATTACTGCAGCAATAGAGTCATTATCGTTATACTAGGATTGTTAAAAAGATTTCATGAATTTCACCGAATTTTTGAGAGCACTTTAGAGTACTTGAAGTGCGAGACGCGGGTGACCCATGCTTACAGAGTCAAGGTGGTGCGGACAATAACGTCACAAATTAGGGCCTAAAATAAATGTTAACAAAACAAAAACTACCTTTCGTTAGTGCGTTTCAAATCGACTCCTTCGCCCGCTGACCTTTCTCGTTGCGTTGTTATCACCAACGATTCACAGGAAAATTACGTCCGCGACCAAGTCACGTTTATGCTCGCGCGTTAAACTTTTACGATTGCACGAGTGCGTCACGGTGTGCGACGACTAGGAGAACTCACCGCGTGCAACAATGTTGGCTGCGGTTACGATCGATGAACTATTTAATAAGGAACTGTTGCAAGACGAATATCTGTATGCAGGTTGAACAGGCGTCAATTGTAACCACTCGAACTTTCTCAACGTACTGATCGTGCAGTACTACGTCGTAGTTACAATTCCTGACAATAGGCAACAAATTCAACGACGTTCGAATAAAAAAAATTAAGATCGATTGATTTATTGATTGGGTCATGAATTTTCTGAAGATTATGGATCAATTTGACACGGGTATTAAAAATTCGGTTCATGCCACGGGGGTTGATTTTTTATAAAAATTACAATTTTTGTGAAAAATGAAAACAAAATTCATTGCTGTCAATTCTCGGAGACTTAAAAAATGCCCTTCGTACAATACGAAGTAACGGAATCTCTTAAATCATAACTTTTGATGCTTGAGGCGAAAAGGGGACCCCCTGTGACCGTTATGAAATTCCGCCGAAGTGTGACTGTTGAGGAGTAAATCGGAATTTTTTTCATTCGACTTGCGATACAATCGAATAAGCGTTTTATCGATCGTATATCGTACATATGTACGTCACAACTTGTATGCATCGTGACGCTCAGCGCGGGAACAACGTAAACATCCGCGTGTGTTGGAAAAACGTAGTAATCATGGACATACTATACATACTATACATGGATACATACTAGATATTTCAATAACCACGCGTAATTATTCGACTGATCGCTATACAAAATCGTACGAAAGTTTACCAACCAAGAAACACGAACCAATCATGATTTTAAGTTCTGGTTTCGTTTCGACGTGGCAACGTTTACCTTGATTGAAAACATATTTAAAAAGAGAAAGATTTATAACCCGATTATTATCAAGCTGCGAAGTATTTTTTTATTGCTCGAGCTGGTACGTTTTATCGCAGCTGTGCAAGCAAACGCAGAAATGGAGGTGGCCTTGATAATGTTACAGCGAATACTGAGCTCAACGAACTGCGGTAAATAATGTGAGAGTGACGGGTGATATTGTAACAATGAAGTTCTACTGTAAAATTGTTTTCTCTTTTCTAATTCAACTTTGTTGCGCTCGCAAGTTTTTTTTAGAGTAAAATATTTAACCCTATCAGTGTATCGTAGCGTAACGATTCGACCCGGGCAAAAAATTTAAAGTCGTAGCCTTATTTCATTTATATTTTTTTTTCAGTGTATCGTGCGTTTTAATCGAATGCAAATTTCTGCTTCCAAAACCGATGCTTCCTTGTATCTTTTTTTATCCCTCAAAAATAATGAAGTACAATTCCCTCAACTTCGTAGTCCCACAATGACCTTTAAAACCGTCGATCGATCGATCGATTTTCCTTGATGCTTCATACATGACCCACTTATCCGCTGTCGCCGTGACCTTACAATTTTCGCATTTTTTCCCTTTCTGAGTTCGTGACATCGTTTCCCATCGAATCGGCCCACTCAAACAAATGTATAACGAAATATCTTGGGGGAAAAAAAAAATTCCGATATGAAAATAAAATATTTTTTTCTTTCTTTTCTTTTACTGGGTCAAATTAACAAACCTTCATTTGGTTCACCATTCCTCGGAAAATCTGCAGAAATCTTAAAGGGAAAATAATTTAAAAAAAAACAAATTATGGACATGAAATTGCAATACATAGTGATTTAAGAGAACTTTATGTTAAAAGGAAATGATGATGATAATAATAATAATAACAATTATTATTATTATGAAAATGATAATAATGAGTCGCATGAAAACGTAGCGTTTTATTTATTATTAAAATTTTAATGAGCCCAGTTGCGCCGGTTCGGTGATCCAAAGGCGACTTTGAATAATTTTATGTCGAAGGGCATTGGGTTTATAAACGAGATTGCGATACCAACCGAAACTAGGAGTTCTGGAACGAACAGAGAAACGATGTAACGCGTGGTATGAGAAATTCTTGAGGCCATCGGGAGAAGCGCCCCGCCCCCCTCTCTCGCCCAGCTCCTCTATTAGTAGCCGAGTTTATTCCGAAAGCCTCGACTAACGGCGTAAGAACTGATTCCCTCTGCGAAAGGATTCACTGTGGTCTAAACGGAAAAGATCTTCTGCGATGCTCATTTATGCGAAATATATTTAATCTTATTTTGTTTTTGATGAATTCATATGATTATAAAAAGTTTTGATGAATTATTATTTTACAATGGACATTGATACATAATAGTAATTTCGGCAATAACAATAAATAACTTCGATAAATATCATTTTTGTAATGGATTCTAATAGTCAATAGAAATTATAATTCACGACAATTTACTAATAAAAGTGTTTTGTATACATTTCTATCCAATGAATAATCATTCCTGCGTCCGTGACGTCGCTTTGGTCATTCGTATTCCATGTGTAATCGATCTGCATAGTTTATGTAACAAATTGCATCCAGGAGAATTCTTCCTGCTGCACACACGTCTCGATTGTCGTTGAAAAATCAATAAGACACGCTTCGTTGTTCGAGTCTGTGGGGCTCGTTACATATTGCTTCTGTTGTAAACAAGTCGAGAGGGACGGACAGACCGATTAGACACTGCGTAACTTACTCAACCACGTGACAGCACAGAATCCGATCAGATTGTGCATCGGTGCGCTGAGTCTATACAGACTTGATCGACGTAGCACGTGGCATGCTTGGAAATACCAGTCAATAATTCCATGCAATTTTTAGCTTTACGACGTCTCAGCAATGACT
Source organism: Sussaba pulchella (assembly GCA_963971145.1). NCBI lineage: Eukaryota > Metazoa > Arthropoda > Insecta > Hymenoptera > Ichneumonidae > Sussaba > Sussaba pulchella. The sequence goes on along the minus strand of OZ020169.1, from coordinate 18,535,014 downwards.
CGCCATTGCTGTATAGTTTTTTTTTTGTGCCATTTTTCTTGGAAGCACGATAAGAGTTGATTAAAGTTCAAAGAAATTAAATTAATGGAAAATAAGATGGTACGTCATCCATCGAAAAAAACGGGCTAAACAAATTAAAAAAATTAAAATATATAAATTATTGTAAAAACCCAACTCAGTGACGATAATTTCCTCATTGAGCGTTGTTTTCATCATTACTGCAACCGTCATTGTGACTATCTTTGATTCTCGAATGTTCAATCGTGAAAACGTAAAGCTTGAATTGTATCGTCACTCGCTGTTCGGTTCATCTTACTTTTCTCAAATAAGCAGTCGAGTTAGTTGTTGAAGGAGATATGCGGTTGTACTCATGACTCAGACGAGTTTAAGGGGGACCCCCGCGGTGTGGGAATAGCTCGCCCGGTCATGCGAGCAACTCGTGGGTGACTCACTCCTTTTCTTCGGTCATTGTCCGAATCTTTCTCTCTCTTCCCCCTCTCTCGCTTTATTCCCTTCTCTTCTTTCTTTGTGATCGCTGATCCAGGTTCGTCGAAGCTTCCCCCCAATTTTCATTATTTCTATTATTAAATTTTCCTTTGTCTGTACTTGCTTGTAAGGGAATATATCGTATAGTGATCTAGGTCCCAGAGCGACATAAAATCATTCTCTTTCTCTCTCTCTCTCTACTTCGTCCCCCTAATCCTAGACACTAACACTCGAACGCTTATCGCTTTTTACGGCTTTGATTTTACTTATTTTTCAATCCCGACTAAAGTGACTAGTCAAATATTTTCCACTTCGTCGTCGATGACAGTCACCATTTCATAATTGTTGCGCAACAAATCTTCACAAAATCCAAATATAATAGCCTCGATGCGATCATCGGAGTAGAAGCGTAAATTCAAAGAATAAATGAATAAATAAATCAACAGAATAAAATAAAAATAATGTAATTGGAAATAAAAATAAATCGAGCGTTCGAGAGTATTCACGAGGGGCGTGAGAGAAATGCTAATAGCAGCGAGTATCCACTATTGGGTGTACAGCTGTAAATCCAGTAAGCTCGCGCTGCCCGACAAAATAGTATTAAGCCTGATTGTCGGAAATAAAAAGAGCGCGTACAAAGTGTGTAACGCGTGCTCGCGGAATATCCGGTAGGCGTTCGAAACAGCTTATTGTTCTGGCCTGAGAGCACCAGCACCGAGGAGTCATCGCTGCGAAACTCGACTGCTTCAATTGCGTCGAATGTGTTCTGAACAACGGGACAATACGAGGTAAAAAAAAAGCGCTTGCTCCGAATTTGATTTCCGTGTTGCGAAAATTCGAAGCATTCCTCGTTCGTTGGATCTAGTGACAAAAAAAAACAAACAAGGAATGAGTCCATGCGCCGAGCTGATTCGAATAAATTAATGCGCGGCAGCTCGTATCCATTACACATTTATTTATTCAACGCTCATTTGTCGGACCGATTATGCGCATATGAGCCGGATTTATTCCCCGAGTCATATTGAGGATAATTCGGAACAAAGTGGGATGACTGAGCCAAAATAAATAAAATAAATAAATAGGCCGTTCATTAGTAAAAATTAAATTTCTGGGTCATTATATACGACGATCGAAAAAATAGGCTCTATGAAATATGTATTCATACTTTCGAAAATTGCAACAATTAGTTGTGCCACTGACGTTGTGCCAGAAATATCTCTATGTGCGCTGACAAGTGTCGATCGTTTGTGTTATTGCTCCCGTGAACGACGATGACGTATTCGGATCTGATAAAGCATTGAGCGAAGCACCGACAACGATAGTTGTCCCAACAGTGGTGGCTCCGTGACGTCGTTTACCATCGGGCACCATGGATAACCTCTCGCGAATATCGGTCATGCGCCGTTCTCGTATACACGGCCGACATGTTCATAGTCGGAACTGTCCCGATATCGTGCCAATTATGAAACTCCACCTCGAATACGTTTGCACATAGTATCGAGTTAGTGTACTTAATCATTAATTATTATGTGCAATCGCTTCGAGGCGAGGTTGAAAAAAAATGCAATGCGTGCGACAGAGATGAATTTAGTGGCGCTCAGGGAATAGCTGAAGAAAACGACTGCGTATATTTTTTACCTCGTTCTTACATATATCTGCATATATATACACTTCTAGTCTTTTATATACATTAACGCGGCGAAAAAATATTCTCGCTAGTCTTTCATTCTCGCTCAGTCTTCAGCGCCATTTATTCCACCACTGTCGTACTCATTGCTTATTTATCTTCATATGGATTCATATAAAGACATACGTGTGTGTACGTGTAAATAATATATATACAATACAATAGTTTTCCCGCGGTTCACTTCCCGCGGTCTACGGTAAGCACGTTATTATTCTCCCCATATTCATCGTATGCACACAATCATTCATTATGCGATGCGGCAATACGCGTCCTGTGTTTCGTCATTGGTAAACAAATCTTATCGATTCCTGAGATATATACTTCGGTATTGGCAATTGTAGGCAAGTGCCGTGCCGAATATTTTCAATATGTATGGCATCGGGTCGAGCTTACACGCCCCTTGCCACCGGGATGCGGGACATAATATAGGAGAAAGGGGGTTTTTCCAGTATTACAAAAACATGAGTCAGGGTTTAAGGTAAAAGCTGGTTGACATTTGAGAAAATTGACTAAATTAGTGGTGAGATCTTGAGTTATAACCATGCAAGGTTTGATTCCTTATTTTATCGAACGATACGGATAATATCTGTCTAGAATTCGAAGATGGCGAATCAAAATGCTAATAGATCGAAGATTTAGTACGGTCCGAAATAAATAAAAAATTTCAAACGTAACTTCAACAAGAATTTCACTAATCTTTAACTTTCATTCATATTTTTTCATTCCATTATTTTCCAAACCCTTCGATCGTTCAAAGATTTTTTTTTCTATGCCAAACTTTTGTTTTCTCCCGAATTATACAAATGTTGACTTCTCAAGTTCACTTGAGCAATTTCTTCCGTGCTTCCGATTTTGCTTTATTTTTCAAGTACATAATTGTTGAATAATTAAACCAACGTAGAGCTCAGAATATTCTACGTCCGTGTACTTGACTTTCGGAAGGCCGAATGCCAACGAGGGGATCGAACGATCGCTTCAATGGTTTCCCGCTTTTGTTCTTTTTTTTATTATTATTATTATTTCTTCAACATGTTTTTTTTTTCATCGCTTTCCTCGGCGTTCCTACGCAGAGAGCGGGAGAGTTCTCTGCCCTCTGCGGAATTTTCTTGGCGCACGTTCTCGACGTTTCGGTCTCGTCGGTCGTTCCCTCGATAATCGTTGCAACCACGTAGTGTACGTACCAGCTCCACGAGTCACAGTAACACCAGTGTGTGCTGCGTTTATAGCTTCGCGAAGTGGGAAAATTAACGGACTTGGATAATTAACATTGTCGCTCGTGGGCCGATGCATTGTCGACTGACGGTTTATCCAACCAGTCCCCTCCCTCACGCTTTGAAACCTTTACTCACGCTTATCAGCTCCATTAAATTGTCAAGTCATTGTCCGAACTATTTTTTTCTACGCAATCATCGATATTTCGTAGGGAATTCTTCGATTTTGAATTTCTTTCTGATTTATTCGCGTTAGAGGAATCCCCCGGAAAATCCTTCCGAAAAAAAAATCAATGGAGAAAGAGCATTGCTGAAAATTACATTCATCTTAACATTTATTTGATGAAAATAACAGTCATAATAATAGTATTTTAAAACATTAACTGGTCGTAAAAATTATGGGAGGAAGAAGAAAAATTTGATCAACCAAAATGTACGACTAGCTTAATTGCTAATTATTGCTCATCTGCGGCTTGCCAACAAATCTTCGTATTGCAAAATCAATATTACAATTTTGCATAAAATAAACATAAAAATAATGTATCATTGAAAAATTCTTCTTTTCCATTATAACACAAGAGATACGGCAAAGAGTGAAAAAATTTGTTTTGAGAGAAACCTAGTTGCAGTAATAACGCCAAAATGATAAATTATGCAACCGCATGTGGGTGGATTTAAGTTGCATGAGAGTTGCAAGACTGGCGTCTAGACTCTAGACGGTCCAAGCGTGAGTGTGTGTGTGTGTCCGATGCAATGAGACTCGCTTTTCAGCAGACAGCTACGTTAACGTTGTACGCGTCAAAGTGCTGCAGTGTAATGCAGTGCGATGCTGTATACAGAGATGTGTTACGAGCAAAGTTGGCAATGAAGGTAAACGAAGGCGTATACATATGATTGTGGCTATGTGCATAATATATATTGCCGTCTCTTATATTCGTATTTCTTTACGCCAATAGTGCGTGTACGTCGTTTCTCTCTCTCCCACGTGCGGCTCACTGTAGGATTCGTTACATAAAGTAAGAGTCGATCAGGAAGACAATTAGAAAGCTTCTTATGACGCTAATGCAATTTGCACAACGTACGACGAGGGACTATTTTACTATCGATTGCGGTATACAAGTTATTTCGGAGTTAATTTTATTTCATGGGATAAAAAAAAGAAAAAAATATTTAATTCCACGGGAAATTTTATTATTGATGTGATTTTCATCAGATTTCAAACGTTGCCCGGTTGAAATAATTTTTTTCTGTAACTACAAATATTCAAGGATTGAAACTGAGTGCAATACGCGATATTATCATGGGTTCCACAATGATATTTTTTCATCACTAATGATTATTAAAAACTTACAAAAAGTTTTCGACTTAAAAGAACGATCTCGTAATGCATTGATAATTTTTTGTTGGATTCTTTGGAAGTATATGAGTAGAAAAGCGGTGAACACATCACTAAGGTGATATTTATATTTACTGAAAAATCGATTTAACCCGATCCAACGATTTTTTAACGTATTAATGAAATAAAAAATCCATATAATGACTGCGGAACCTCTTAAAACAGTCCGATTGGTCTGAGATCTGGTCATATGTTTTCAGATAGTATATATTTAAAATCTGAGAGCTGACTGAACATTTTTTTCGGCCGTATATCAATATGCGCGACACGGTGTTTGCTGCTATCCCAAGCCCTGGCAAATATCGTTGGTCCACTTTCACCCACTGAAACCTCGACGTGTCGCATCACCAAACCGCCGCCCCCGCTTTCCTCCACCCGTCCACCCTCTTCGCGACGGTTATCCACACCGCCGTTTGCCGTTTTCCCGATGAGGACACGTCCACCTTCGTCCCCACTGACGATAACGTTGTCGAGAGTTCAAACGAAACGAACCCAGACTCCCCGATGAATAAGCACCTCCCACGCGCCCGTGCACGCTTCTCTTTGCGTCCCACGACGTTATATAGCGCCGGTCGGCCTCTTTGTCGTTAAAAAAAAACCATTTTGTTTTGTAAATGAAAAAAAACTCGAGAAGGCTAGCGTTTGGGCGACGGTTGTCGTGTTTGCCACCGTGTGGCTGACGCCGCTTTCGCACTCGGTTGTGCAGAACGGCAGAGTACAGGTGTGTGTTACCTATCGCGGAAGAAAATCGCGGTACTGTGACAGCTGCACCGGCCACGGCACGAATGACACATTAAAAAAATTATTTTTATTTATTCAAATTGTGTTTTTTTTTCTTCAATCAATCGTTAATCCTCTCGCGAATCGATAAATCGGAAGTAGCCTCCCTTAGGCTCACACCTAGTACGGTCGAGCTTGAAGTTATTGTGTTGGATAAACAAAAGACATTTTGTTAATGTTTTTCTCCCAAGAAATATTTTTGCATCATAGTTAAATTTGATTTCTAGAAAAAAAAGGAAATATCCATTCCGGTTTATCTCTTCGTTAATGTGAGCCTTACTTGAGTTTTTTATGATCGAAAAAAAAATAATATTTTACCAAAAAAAAACTGTCAGTTTATATAGTCACGGATTAGTAGATTGGGCGACACCGATGAGGCGATGGCGCTTCAAAATTACAACGGAAATTTGACGAGGGTGAGTCGGTGCAGGAGAGATGGCAGTAAAAATTTTTTAATCTACGTGTAAGAGTAAGGTTATGGGCTACTTATTTCTTTCGTTGTCTGTCGATGTAGCGCATCACTTTAAAGTGGGGTGTTACATGAACCGAGTCGCGATGAGTGCAAGTGAGATAGCAGCATCGGCGGCTACGCCGGAGCCAGAGAGAACGGCAATCGGAGGTAGCACTTCACCTTAAAGCGAGGGTTCGAATCTCGTGATCCAGCGATGAAGCCGTGGTAATCGGAAGTTGTAATCGTAATTGACCGGTCAGAATCATGCGTACGATGATTCAACTCGAGCGAGTATGATATACCATTGTTTCAAGCCCACGTAAGTGCGATTGAAAAAAAATAAGAAAAAATGTAGCGTAAGGAGAGCTACGAGCAATTACATCACAAGAGAACCTTGAATCTCATTTAACTTCATAACCGTTGCGATCGCAACGAGCAAGTGCAAATCAAGACAATCATTTCTATCAATTTTTGTCAGATATTCGATTGTTAAAAAAAAATTGCATCGCCGCTCTACATTGTTAAATAATAACGATTATTAATTCAGTCGAACGAAGACGAAAATAAAAATATGCATCGCGTGTACGCAGACTTGTGGGTCGACTGGTCAGTCCTAGCGATTAATTATCGTGACACAACTTTCGTAATACAGTCGTAATTTGCAGCACGATGTAACACGTTTTACAGTCGTGCAAATGATGGCGTGCGGGACGCGGTGAGTATCCGATCGAAGTAGTTCGAACGCGTGCAACCGACAAACATTAACGGATAACGACACATCCGGGATAAAAATACGGACTACTAGAGAACAATTTTTTTTCATTATTATACTTATAATGATAAAGAATAAGAATAATTATTCAGCATAAAAAGATTTCAAAAATCTTTGTTGTTGCATCGTCTGTTTATCGGAAAATTAATTCGTAAGATTTTTCTTCACTAATTCTCTGGTCTCTAATATCGACCGTAATATCGGTTATTATATTTATCAAGGGTTAGTGGGACAAATATCGATTTTACGATTGTCAACATCAGCAACAACAGGCCAATAATAATCTTATTATTATTATTTTCGCGTCTTTGGAATATTGAAAATTTCATCGAATCTGAAATTACGAAATATTTCGAGTGAGCACTAAATTTTGATGACTTATGTTTCTACCTCGGCGCCGATTGGAATTGGAAGTATTATTAAAATTTTTTTTTCAAATTGAAGAAACAACTCGGCACGTCCACGGTTTGGTACATGGCGGCGCAGAATGCGAGATTAGATTTCCCTCGACGTGTCTCGACTGAATAATCAATGTCGTTGCAATCGCAAAATGCCTCTGTCACTCATCACGACGCTATGAGACCTCGAAAGCGATGACAAATGCGGGCGGACGCGTTTCTGCAATAAAAAATCGCGCAATTTCTTCGTCTTCGAGAGACGATTGCGCGTAATAGCAGTTGCTAATTGCCCGTGCGATCGTGACTCTGACGTGTGGAACTCGAATATTCGACCTAGCGCGAGATTACGAGAGTCATTGCGCTCTTGCAGAACGGTCACTCGCGTATCCGTTGCGAGAATTTACTTTTTTTTCGCTCCCTCATGGAGGACATGTGTTATGTGTGATTGTGGAAAAATTCTTATCACAGAAAAATTTGTGCATTGACTCAAACTTGGAGGAAGTAGACAGTAAGGTTGAGTTTATTTTCATTTTATCCTATAAGACGGGGAAAGTCTCAATCGTCTAGATTCTCGAGGGAAAACGCTGCTTTTGGATTTGCATAGCAAGACTTTGCCAGTGTCAAAGTCATCAGAAAAATGGAATTTTTCGTTATAATCTCGATATTCTCCTTTAACTTTTCGTCAAACAAACATTCTGTCTGTGGCATTGAAAGTTATGAGACTATAACTAAGTGTCGCAAGCAAGTCGATTGCCCTTTCAAGCCCACTTTTCGTGGAGGAACAATCTGTCTCAAGTTTAACCTTTTTCTCTTCTGAGGTATCGACTAATACTTACTCAATGTTTTTAAATAAAGGTCGGACAATTCAAATGCATATTAAAAGTCGTTAATTCAAGGCCGACGCATATTAGGATATCAGTGTTCAGTCGCAAAAAAAAAAAAGATTATTAGTTTAGTAGAAGTAAAAAAAAAACAGTGATAATCCGGGAATGAAAGTCAAGTGGCAGGTTTGCCGAGACGGTCGAAGTACAGAGTAAAGGTGAGCGGGAAACCTCGTCAACGTTTACTCAACATTAAAATAATCAACACGAGTTGTACCAATATACGAGCTTCTCGTGACGTAATTTTTTACTATGGATGAAAGTGAAGGAAAAAAAAGGTTTTCGGTTAGAAGGTCGGCTTTAAGAATCTTGCTTTTTATATGTAAAGAATGTCTACCGATAGACTCGCGGAGTGCCTGACTCGAATTTGAGACAGGCTCGGACTCCGATGAATAGATACAAATTGATACGGATAGAGAATTTAAAAACAATTTTTTCATGTCTGAGGGACCTTCAAATTCTCAAGGCTGCAGAATGATTTGGAGAATATTCCAGGGAAATTCGTAGAATTATATTTAACATTCGATAACGTTGAATATGAACTACGCATTTACTTTTTTGTTATCAATCTAAACGTAAGTAATTATTGTCGTTTATGAATTGGCCAAAACGTAAATTTATCAAATTAAATCAATGCGTTTTGTCTCCGAAATTTTTGACGGACCGCTTGGAACGACAAAAACTATAGATAAATTAATCTTGTGAAATAAGTTAATTTCAAAACAAATGATTTAATCGGTGACATGTGGCGATCTACTACTCGGCAGTCGTGAATGTTTAATAATTTAAACATTTCCGTGATCCATTAATGAACGTTATTTTCGACCTACATGCCCACTTTGCGTTTGAAAAATCTTTCCTGCCACGCGCCCATGTGCTAACATATCGCTGATTTCGATTTCGTTCGACCCGGTGACCCAGTTCCGTGGAGAGCCTCGTTCAGGCGCGACGGGAGGAGCCCCACCTCGCTCGGAAAAGAATCACCAAAATCAACGGGAATCAGACCAAAGGAAAAAAATACTGGGAAAAAAATATTCATGGTGCAGAGCAGTAAGGAGAAACAGAAAAATTAGGATGACAATATTGAAAAATCAGTCACGTTTATAACGGATCTTTTTTCTTGCATAGAAACCGACTACGCATCGTAATTGACTCTCTGTCCCTTCTCGTTCCCCCTTTTCTCCCGAAAAACGTAGAAAACGATAAAATCGTCGGAATTATTGGACAAAAGGAAAAAGTGATAACTGGAAACAATGCCGATAACAAGTAAATCTTCATTCAATCCCGATAATCGATCTCTCGTCTTATGGAGTCGACGAATATTCTCTGCGATTTAGCAAATTTTTGAACTCGTCCAATTTTTGATCGTGGGACGAAAAAATCCAGAACTTTTTCGTTTTTTCCGTTCTATACCGATTTGTTCGCCCTTCCGAGCGTCGTCCGAACCGCAGGTGCGCCCTGCAGAGCTGGATCTTTGGGAACGATTGCGATGAACTCGTTTGAAGCTGTGGGTCTCGAGACTGACCGCACCGATACGAGCCATCGTCCGACTTTGGAACCTTCACAATTATTCGGTAACGGGACCGACGGTACGAGGCACCATCGACATCATCAGGAGGAGCACCGGCAACGGCATAGTCGAGCGGCCCGCAAAGCAGTCGAAACGAAGACACGGAACAAACGTGTGAGTGCAACGGAGTGGGGACGCGTTGGGATAAATGAGAAACCGAGAACTAACCGTTGGCCTGCAGTCACGAGGAACATCGTCAAATATCTTGGTCTCCATGGTCCAAGGCATTTTATTTTGACCGTCATTCGGAGTCGAAGCATTTTCAACCGGAGCCTCTCGTGGACCCGTTTTCGTGCGACCATCTGCTAAACAAAAATTCAAGCAATAAGAGCGCTATCGAACGAACGAATTATCCAAACACGTGATTCGTCGATTGAGTCACAATGAGAAAACAGAAAATAAAATAAATACTTATTTACGCGTGATAAATATCGTTGGAGAGAAGAAAAATTACTGGAATATGGAGAAAAACTATTTCGTGGGATCCATGATTCACAGACGAAGATAAATAGTTAAAGCAACGATTATTCACGTGTGAAATCGTATTGAAGCGCGAAGACGTTACTACGACAAAACAAAATTGCGCCTCAGTTGACTAAAGAACAGACGAGACAAATCGAAGGACATGAATACCTTGTCAAGTCCTACTGGAATGCAGTGACGTTGCAGAGATATAAAAAAAAGTGAATAAAACATTGGCGGAATCAACCAAGTGCAGAATTGATTCCCAGAGCAAGTGAAAACAATAAAAAATAAATAAATAATGAGTCGTAAAAATTGAAATATACGGTCAGCGAAAGATTTTCGGGGCGAATAAAGTGCGTGGGTTAGATCAATGGCAGCCTTGAATAGCTTGCCGGAAACGAAATACGAATACGAAATACTAGCCTGCGGAGACGAGGTCGCTCAGAAATTGTAGACTCTAACGTGCACGAACGCTGATATCATTGTGTTTAGCAGAAATCTCGAACAATAGTAATAAATGATATGACGGACACGTGTAACTACAACATACTGAAAACCGCATCTTCAATGACTCAATAATTGTAAATCAATTTTCGTCATTGAATTATAAATTGTTCGACGATTCACCAAAATAATATCCAGAAATACAAAGTTCAATCAATCCGCAATTCAGGAACCTGTAGTAATTGACGTCAGAAGCGTTTGAGAAAACATAGAGAGAGAAATAGAAGAGGAGAAAAATTCGTGCGTGAATATCGTGAGTTTGTTTTGACGCAATAACGCTAGAGTATTTTGACTTTGTCACGTTTAGGAATTGATCCGAGTAAGAACGAAAAAATAGAGAGCTTGAAGAAACGAGAAAAAGAGAGACTGAAAGAGGATACAGGAATATTAATTATTCCTCCATTTGCACGAAGCCATCGAAAGATATTCGCGTATGTTCGACGAGTCCGCTCGTTCACCAACGGTTCGGCCACACCGCGCTCTCGTATTCGTTTCACATATCTGCAAGCGCGACCTCTGCGCGTGCGGCTGAAATATTTTTTTCTCCATTTTTTCACTTCCATCAACGCGTCGATATTTGCAATAACATCTGCGAAAAATAATTTCGTGGATATCGTTGACGTTGGGAAAAAAAAAATTCATCACGGGTTCCGTACTTTCCAACGTGAGTACTGCGCAATGGACGAACCGCAAATTACGGGACAGTTAAACGATAGAGAATTACAAAAAATCGCGTTGTAAAATTTAATTGAACATGTTCGTGACAATGAAATTTTATTGAAGATCGAGCAAAGCCTCCGTAATAAATCCTTTGCACAAGGAAATATTAGGAATAATTTATTTGTAAAACAACAAATTTCATATTTCGCGCAAATTTGTTACAAAGTTTTAACGCCTAATTTTTTATTCATAATCCGATGCGTTTAAAATGATGATTTTTTTTTAATTCATCGTCCACAAACATATTTTGACATTGATTTTTATTTATGATACTTACGAATTCAATAATAAAAATAATTGTTTGTTCGCAACAGGTGTTTTTGGAGCAGCGAGACAAGAATGAGATACGACAATTGGTCGACGCCAAAACTCACGGCGCCAGTCCTCTCGTTATGGCTTGCAGAAACGGGCACTACGACGTTGCTGAGTATCTCATAGACAAATGTGGTGCGAACATCGAGCAGCCGGGTTCGGGTGAGTTCTCAAAATATTAATAAAAAACGCATGTATACAAAGATTAATTAATTTCCTACGATATATTATATTTTCTAAATTTTACAAATTATATGTAATATCAATATGATATGTAATAAAATTTTGATAAATCATAATCATAAAAAGTGAATTTCTAAGATAAATAAAGAATATAATAAATAATATCAATAGACATAACTATATCAATATAATAAAACGATAACTCGCAGTTGTCTTCGATGGCGAGACGATAGAAAGCGCATCGCCTCTGTGGTGCGCCGCAGCGGCAGGACATTATGCCCTGGTTAAGCTTCTCGTGCGAAGAGGCGCGGAAGTTAATTCCATGACGAAAACAAGATCCACGCCGCTCCGGGCCGCTTGTTTCGATGGACACTTCGACATCGTAACGTTTTTGATTAATCAAGGAGCGGATATCGAGGTGGCAAACAGACACGGACACACGTGCCTCATGATAGCATCTTACCGGGGTCACGTGGCAATAACCAAGTACCTGCTGTCTCGCAACGCCGACACCAATAGAAAATCCGTCAAAGGCAATACGGCTCTTCACGATTGTGCCGAAAGCGGATCATTAGAAATTCTCAAAGTTCTCGTGGAACACGGGGCTCGTATGGACGTTGATTCCTTGGGCATGACGCCCCTCCTCGCCGCTGCTGTCGCTGGTGAGTACCGATTTGATTCACCCAAAACTATTCATAGCGATGAAACATTTTTTTTTCCCTCATTTATTAAATGATCATTCGATCTTCGACGATTGCATTTTAATAAGATACACGAATGAGTGATTATCAATGGTGCGATATATTCAACGAAGGAACGGAAAAAATAATCTTTGAAGATTATCGAGCATCAGTAGGATTTAATTATTTTGATAATTCTGATCGTTGGACCGAACTAGTTCAACCGAGTCACACTAAAATCGTCTTTACCGAATCAAATTTTAACCAAATTGAAAAAGAAACGAAAAAATGTATAATATTACAACGAAACGCGCGAGTTTATAATAATCGTCGACGAATTTATCGTCCGCAGGACACACGCACATAGTCGAGCATCTCATAGGAATGCCACATTTTGTGAGCAGAAAGGACAGAATCGACGCTCTGGAATTGCTCGGTGCAACGTACGTGGACAAAAAAAGGGACATGGTCGGAGGTTTGGAGCTTTGGAAGCGTGCGATGGACGAGAGGTATCACGGAGACGGTCCGGTCATAGCTAAACCATCACCGCCACCCGTTGTAGCGGCTTACGATTACGCGCGTGAGATTTCCGATCCCGAGGCTCTCGACGAGCTTCTCGCCGATCCCGATGAGATGAGGATGCAGGCTCTCGTTATCAGAGAACGTATCCTCGGTCCCGCTCATCCGGACACGAGTTATTACATTCGTTATCGAGGCGCGGTTTACGCGGACGCCGGTAAATTCACTCGTTGCATCGAATTGTGGAATTACGCTCTCGATATGCAACAGAGCATGCTCGAACCGCTAAATCCCATGACGCTAAGCTCGGTCTTCAGCTTCGCCGAGTTATTCAGTTTCATGGTAGGCGAGGAAGGCAGACAAACGGGCAGGGGTCGAAGGATACCCCCCGTTGAACGGGAGGATCTCATGAGTGTTTTCAAGAAATCGGTACGCCATTTTTAACCATCGAAAATAATCAATTTCGAACGTCATTCAAGCTACAAAGTTATATCAATAATATTGTTTAATATTTATTTGTCGCAGGTCCTCGAAGTTAAATTGGGGAAACAGATGTTGGACAAAGTCCCCGCTTGCGATCGTGATTTGACTTACCTAAATCGAGTTCTCGTAATGACGCTTCATCTGGCTTGTCTATTGACTCGTAACATGCCAGAACCCGGAACGGAGGAGTACGTCAACTTGCACAAAGCCATGTACGAGTTGGTACACATAAACGCGAGGGGCAAAGACGTAAGGATTCTTCTTTTCTTTCAACTGTTACTATTACTATTTTTCTAAGATATTAATCAAATTCTCTAAAATATCGATTCCGAATTTCCGTTTCCAAAAATTTTTGGTTAGAAAAAAAAACAAAAGGATAATGATAATAATAAATATTTTACGTAAACAGGGTCGGGACGTGTTGCAAATGACGCACAGTGTGGAAGGCGTGCTAGTCGCAAGGTTGCCAGCTTGCAAATTTCCATCGCCAAATTTAACGTCGGTTCTGTTGAGATCCGGTGCGGATCCAACGTTACGTGATAACGACGGTAACACCGCTCTTCATCTCTTAGCCTTGGCGCATCCTCACCGAACGGACATCGCGGAAACTTTGTTGCGATCGGGTGCTCACATAGACGCCGTTAATTCCGATAAGAAGACGTACGCGATGATATTGGGAAACAAGCAAAGATTCGATTCGTTAAATCCTCTGAAATACACGAGTTTGGCGTGTCTGGCCGCTCGGGTTATCGCGAGGACACCGTTGGTCAAAACCGTACCCAGAAATCTCAAAGATTTTGTAATGTTGCACTAGCCAGCGTGTGATACGCGTTACGACATTTAATCTCTAGTCGCTGCTATCGAGGAGCCACGGACTACTTTTTTTTTTTTCTTCATTTTTTTGTTTTTTTCCCTAAGTCTTTTTATCTTTTCACGGTCTCATCGTCATGATCGTCGATTGTCGGTGCGTCCCGTGTTCCTATTTCACTCTGCTATCAGCATTTTTTTTCTCGCCAAAACCAGAATTACGTCCAAGTCGAAGACTGGTGATTGACTTCGACCGACTAAAAACCCCGTCGCGGTCGTTACTCGTCGTAGCCAACGCTTCTTTTTCTTCGACCAACTCGAAAGATCAATCGTGTCGCAAGTTTTGCTGCAAACGTTCAAGTCCAAGGATCTCGACGCTGCGAAGTAACTTGTCAAGATTCTCAACGTCACGTCTGAACTTTGTCGCCGATATATGAAATCTTACGAAAGCCGTATCGCGATAATTATTAACGATCAGCGAATGTCGTATAAATTTCCGTTGAATCTTCGCGTCGTACGAGAAGTACCGATATATATTTCTCATTGTAAGCAAACACAATCACGCGGTCGAGTGACCGAAAAATGTATTGAGAATAAAAAAAAAATCTCAAGACAAAAAAGAAATAAAGTTTGAAAGATAAATAAATAAATAGAAAACAAAAAAATTTAATTTTTGCGACGATAAATTGTCGGATGTTGAAAAATTGTGATCGAAATGACGAGTAGTAAAGAGCGTTTCATTTTTAAATTGTGGGCGATAGACGACATACATAACATTGTGATTTTAATCGGGGGGAGGAGGGCTCTGAGGTTTGCGTAGAGAACTGATACCGTCGTGTGAAATGTGATATAATAACATTCATATAGATTAATGATTGAATAGTACGAATACAAAACGACACCGTGGAATGTTCGCGGACGAGTAACCGTCGATCGAGTCATAAGTGTCCGCGTGCGTTTCAACGTAGTTCCCCCAACATCGCCTAATCAATGCCGGATAGATTTTATAATTTATTTTAACGAACGTATCGTTCGAACCCATTGTCGATAATTTTCATATTTTTCCGCCAAAAAAAAAAAAAACGAGAATTTGATACGACCCCGATTGTTTCAAGCGGTTCGCGCTTGCGCGCTCGGCCTTACGATTACGAATCGGTCAATTCAACGTGAGCCAATCGAAGCGCATTTTTTTTTTTTTGTATTGTAAAACTGCGACAAATACAGGTGTGTCAATGAATCATAAGAAATATATATTATTTGACGACAGCCTGCCTGTTTTATTGGTTCATTAAAGTGACATTACAGAGATACGTGCACATTTAATATTGCGAGTAACGAATGAGATTGGCCAAGTCGTAAAACTTACCATCTCCCGAATTGTCCGAAGGTGATGGTCGTGCGATCCGGATAAATCTGGAAAAGTGAGTTTTATGTGATACATCAATTGCGTGTTATGTAATTCGCATGGAGTCTCGAATACCGATTACGTCGATGGGGAAGAACTGCTACACAATGGAAATTATTGGATTGATTCTTCTTACGGCAAAACTGTCAATGAATCTGCAATATTGATAAAACTTTTTTTAATTTTTCCGGCGACTGACGAGGTAAGTTTACTTGCAAGCGCAATTAAAGATGACATAAAGCAAGAAGAAAATATTGATACCCCTTCCATATCTCTATATTTGGTTATACGCGACGCGGAAGACGTTCCATTTCCTCCCATACGCTTTGGTGCCTGGAAATACAAGAATATTGAAAAATCATGAGGAATATCATAGCATAGTTATCGCAATTATCGAATAATTCATCAGAAACAAAATTTTTTCATTATTTATAGAAAATTCAAAATAATTTGAAAACGAAATTTCGGATGATAAAAAACATCAATCGAGGGTGAAAATAGAAACAAGGTATAATTTTTTTGATCGATTGGCAAACAGTAGAGTCTGAAGCTTCTGGAAGGAAAGGAAAATTGTCAACTACAATGGAAGGACGACATTTTTCAGACACCGAAAAATCAATCGATGAAAATGCGTAACGATAACCATATTTCCTCTAGAATTTTAACTAGAAAAAAATCGACGGCAATTGTGATGGATGTTTCATTAATCGGTATTAAAATTGATTGTGAAACATGTATTGCGACAATTGAACAACTCAATCCACATGAACCGTGGAGACTCGTCGAATACGCCTTATACTGCATATTGCGAAAGACAATCTCAGTACAACGTGCAGCGTTAAAGCGATTAGTTAGCCACCGTCACAAATCGGTTAACAATTATATTAAATACGTTCGAAAAAAGAAAAACCTGAGTTCAAAAATTGTGGAAAAAGAAATTTGCCTTCGAACATGACCACGAAAGTTTCCCCACAAATCGGTCAATCGACGTTTTCCTTCGACACCTCGTTCAACGACCTTTCATCGGTCAGTCGTCGCAATTTCGCAAAAAATTCAAAAATCACTAATCGAAAAAGCAAAATCAGCAACCATCACCTGTAAACCGAAGAACTCGATAAAACATCATAAACCAGAAGGAAAAAAACTTACCCATCGTGCGAATCGACTTACCCATCGAAAAAAGCTGTCGTTAAAAAAAAAAAAATGAATAAATAAATATTCCGACTTTTCCCAACCGAACAGTCGATGAACGACGACCGTACGCGTATAATATCGGAGAAAAAACACCTATTTGCCGTCCAAATTTGCGAGTGAACCCAGTAGGAGCGGATAAGCAATGGAGCAATGGAGAAAATAAATAAACGTAATTCACACTCAATTGAAACTCTCGCTTTGGATTCGAACTGCTGACGGAATTTCAAGCTATACATTCCGGGACAAAAATTAGTAAAGAATGAAAGAAAAAACACAAAACACAACAATGGCGATCGACTGGATCATCTCACCTGCGTTAGAAACGATAGCTTCCAACTTCCAAATTGTCGAGAAGAAACCGGGACGGCTCAACCCCTTGACCGTTGTCCAATGGTAAATTCGCACGAACAGCAGAAAAATAAAAACACAAATCGACCGTCGTATTTACGTAGTCAAATTGAATATGAATTTTATTCAATCACTTTCATAAGTGTCGTGGTTATTACAGAAGTTCATACTTATACAATGCAAAAAGATCATCATACGAAACTTGTGTCGGTTGAAGAAAATATGTTTACCAAAGTAACGAGCTGGCTTTACGAAGAGTATATGAGCGGCGGGATCGAAGCGGAAATAACCTTGCGAATGGCGCTATTGCTCGATTTAAAAAAAAAAAAACACAAAAAATCACACTGTTTTTCTATTTTATTTAAATAGATAAAAATCTCATTCTCGTAAGATCGTTTGGTAAACATACTAACGTGCGTTCGGAATACGTAAAACCAACGCTCCGACTTATCGAAAGGGTTCATCGAGCCATCAGATACTTGTTTTTCCAATTTTTTTAGATCATCCAAAATTGCGACACGAATGACATCCAGGGATGAACTCGAATGGGGGAAAAAAACAATCCTCGCGTTGAATTCGCAGCCTTTGTCGGTTTCTCGGCTTTTTGCAGCAATTTTCGTTACAACGAGGATACGTTTTCCCTCATGAAGAGTTGGAGATTCGATCCAAGCGATAATAAAAAAAAAACGAAAAACAAAAGCAACTACAAAAAGCTGAGACACGGACAAATCCGTGATCTCTCCGTGTGTTGGTTTGCTGAGAAAAAAAATGCATCGAGTATTGAGCCCCAGTTAGGGATGCTTCAGTTCATCCCGAGATTTCCCTGCGTTAAATTATTTAAATAAATTGACCGTCGTCCCGAGATATTACAACGGAAATCCCTAAGACTCGTCCACGACTCCTTCATCGTCACAATACTAAGAAATACAGCTTACAATCTATTTGGATTCATCGATGACAAAATTCTGCCTACACAATGGAATCTATTGTGAAATTTGTGCAGAACGTCGGAACCTAAGCCTAGCATTTTTTTTCTTCTTTTTTTTTTTTGATCCACGAGTCAATAGCTTCGAAAAACGATTCGAGAATCGCACTGTAAAAACCGTCGATGACATTATTACACGTCGGCCAAAGAAACAGCGAGAAAATCTTCGAATAATGAAAATGATAATAATAATAATGAAAGTGTTTCCGTGCCGACTAAACGAGAAAAGACATTGGCCCGAATAATCAGACGACGATGACTTCTGTTTATCGACGATTCACTCATTAACTGCTACGAAGGGCTTTTCTTTCATTTTCTTTTTCGTTCTCTGTCCGATTTTCTTTGCCTCCTCCAAACTACCGGCGACATTGGTACAACTACTAAAAACAAAAATTCGACGACGACGACGACGACGACGAACAACCTTCGGCCTCGAATTCGTCACTGAGCTCATTTCGTTTCCAACCAGCGTGTAATAAAATTTCAAAATTCTCGCTTACAAACCTCCGACGTGCATTGCAGACGTAACATTTTATTTCGAGTCAACTTTGGGGGATTTCTCTGTTAAGTTTTACCTTCGTACCGATGATGATTAGAAGAGTCGTACCTCGATCTGCCTTCCGTCGAGACGCGCCCGATTCATTAGAGCTGTTTTTAATATATTAAGGAAACTATCGACTGTCCAATTTTTTCTTTTTATAAAAAAATATTTATCACAGATAAATTGCCATAAAAGATTTATGCGAAAACATGGAATTCTGAGTAGATAAATGGTTATAGAAGCAAATTAATTAAATAATTAAATAAAACACGGAAATAATAATTTTCTAGTCAAAGTAAATATGTTCAAGGATGTGCCTGTGAATGCCAGCTATTCCGATGCCAAAAACCGATCGATATTTGGGACCGAATGTAAAAATATTATTTTTCAAGATACGAGTTTTAACTGAATTATGAAAACAAATAATATTGAATTATGTTACAATTCGGAAATATATGTGAAGCAACACATTTATCATCGAAAATGTGTAATAAGCTATACAACCATGTAACATTAATGAATAATTCGCATAAATCTTTAACCCAAAAGTACGGATATATGAATTATTTCAAAAGGATACACACAGCACGTTCTGCGTCCCACTCTGTGGCGAATCGTACCATTCCCACATCGGTTCCTCGCATTTCAGCGAATTTAACATCGCCAACGTCTTGGAATTTGTCGCGCAACATCTGCCACGTCGTGTTTGGCGGCAGCTGTTGAAAAAAAATAAATGGTAAATCGTTTTTTTCCCCGCTCGTTGTAAAAGGGAAAAGAAAAGTTGGAAAAAGTCCAGTTGGAAATGGAAAACTTACGTTTCCTATAAGTATCGTGTCCGATCCTTGACGACCGCCGTTGCTGTTTTGTCGATTTCCGGTTCCGCCTTGATTTTGATTGTTCGAGAACAATCCGGTTCCGCTGGAAACGCGATCGCCGTCGCCACGATTGAAGACACCGTCGAAGTCACGATTGCCGCCGAAATTGGAATTGTTAAAGGCGTTGTTGCTGCCAAATCCAAGACCGGTATCACCATCCATTTTCGATAATCCACGAGAGGCGAAGGAATTGTTCGCTTGACTATTGGCGAGAGTAGCTTGTAGACTAGAAAGTCCGACACCGCCGCCGAAGTTGCTTAGATTGGAGGCCAGTTCGTTTGTCAGAGATGAATTGAGAAGCGAGTTTGTCGCGAGATTGCCACCCAGACCGCCAGCGGCGAGACTCGCCTGGAGCGCTACCGCGTTCGAGTTCGACAGAGCGGATGCTGCAATAAAATCATTTCTCGTAATATTAATCGAATTAAAAAATAATGTTGAACGATAATAATCATCATTATGAAACTATATTCGTGACGCTAAAGCAAAAAGAGAACAAGCAAGACATGTTTCTCTCACTGCTTAAAATCTTTAAAACTTATATACCGAATGGTAGTCTCTCGGGTAAATTTAAAAAAAATATCCGATGGTAACCGTCTTCTCAGAATATTTGCAGGAATATCTTTACTTTTCACCTTGTTTCAGTTGCTCACCACCTCTATTAATTTTTTTTTTTACCCTACGTTTGTACACTGCCTTTTTCAAGTCTGATCGATCTTTTTTTTTTTTTTTTTTAAATTTTAAAATTTCATTGTGTCCAATCCCAAAAAAAATCAGTGTACCGATGTAGGGTTGAATTAATTAAACGTCACGAATGAGGAAATAAAAATGTAAGGATGAATAGCTCTGCGTTATAAGCTTACCCAGTTGAGCGGGCACGACGTTGTTGAGACCCGCGCCGAAGGCGCTCGTCGCAAGAACCGGAGCGGAAATTGAATTAACGACAGGCGGATTGTTCGGCGGATTGTTGGGAATATTTCTGGCAACGTCCGTGAGCCTGTTTCCACCGGCTCCGAGACCCATGCCGACGCTCTTGAGGCCTTCCGGCAACTTCGGTGGCATATCCGGCTCGTTGGCACGATCGAGACGCACGGTCATTCGACGATCGAACAATTGCTGATTGTGAAGCATGGAAATAGCTTGAACCGATTCCACCGGATGATCGTATTCGATTACACCGAAGCCTCGTGATTTTCCATCCTTGTCCTTGCCGAGCTCCACGTGCAGCACTTTTCCAGCCAATTTGAACACTTCCAGCAGCTTCTTTTCATCGACTTTGTAGTCCAACTGTCAATACGAAAAATCACAAATCATATTCTGCATATGGTTGCTAATAGCTACTTGGTTTTAAATTTATGTAGTTACAACTTCTAGCATTACAGGAGCAGCTTGCAACGTTCGATTGAATTTTTTTTTTTCCAAACACGCATCTTGTTGTTAGAGGGAGATATTAAGATTTGTCACTCATTAAAATATTGTTGACTTCCATTTGAAATATTTATATAAAAATTAATACTCACATTGGCGACAAAAACTCGAGTCACGAGTGGCCCATTAATTCCAAGAGACTCCAAGAATTGCGTGCTGAGCCCAAACGTGTTTCCAAACTTGTTTTCACCTCCGCCACTGTTGCCGCCGAGTCCACCACCTCCGCCACCGCTGCCTCCTCCAATGTTGAGCGCTGGGATGTTTCTCTGACCAATTCCGGATGCTCTGGAAGAGTCTCGGAATCTGTCCTCTCTGGGTCTGTCGTTATTGCGAGATGAGTTGAGCCGACCATACTTATCTCTCTCTACGTCGTAATCCTGTGCAAATTAAAACTCATCTTTTAGCATACAGATTTCTTATAATCTTTTCTTTGTTGTCGTCGGTTCTTTTTCCTTTTTTCTATTTAATTAAATTTCATTTGACGATTTTTTTTAAATATTAGGTTTTTTTTAACTATCGGTTGGAACTAAGAATGGATCTTGGATATTGTCCTGTTCAGGAAATTTTAGTCAAACTAATCTGAGTTAGTTCAAGTAAAAACAACACAAATAAAACAAACGTACCTCTTTCACGACAAGCTTTCTGCCTTTGATGTCAAATCTGTGCATTTTGTCGACGGCAGTCTTAACAGCATCGGCATCCTCAAACTCGACAATGCCGCAACCTCTGGGTTTCTCTCCTTCGTCGGTGAACAGTTCTACATGCGCTACTTTGCCGACTTCTGTTCTGAAGAGATCCTTGAGATCTTGCCAACGAAAGTCGTAGGGAATATTGGACACGTAAATTCTTTTGTCGGACACCTTGCGTCCGGCGCGTTCGTTTTTTTCGCGACTGCGATCTCTGCTAGACGAGCCCGCACGGTTTTGTCGATCGGAGCGTCTGGTGCGGTCGCGTTCGCGGCTTCTCTCACGATCCTCAGCTTTTACCTGCAAACTTTAACAAACATCGTTGCTCGTCAACCCTTCGATCTTTCTTCGTGTAATTATTGCACTTACCAATCATGCTCGTCTCTTAAAACCTCAAAAAACGTTTAATAAAAGTAATGAACAATCCACAATGAAACGATGCAAAGTACCAAACACTACCACCAAGGTGGTTTATGCTGTATGCCGCTTGTACGAATGGCAAAAAAAATCCCGATAACTCTAACGCCAAGCCAACAGGATGAAATTCGGTGAGAAATGTGAACTTACTCTTCGCTCATCATTGTTGTTGTGAAATTCACGTCTGGTTCAATAATTTCCGTCGTCACGCGTGACTCGATAGTTTAAATAACAATAAGAAAGGGAAAATGCGACGACGCACGCCGGAGGTACGCGTTTCGCGATAGCCGCTAATGCGAAGCGTCTTCCAAGATGGACGATCACGGGTGCGGGTCGCAACGGGAAGCGGCAATAAACGGCAGCGGAAACTACGTAAATCAGAAACGGTTGAAAAAAATCTTGATCCGGCTGAATTATTGAAATACGAGATAATTAGTATAATAACTGTTTGCCTATGAATGTAAGCGAAACGGTATTACGATATTGATTTGACAAATAAACCAATCGATTGTTAGAACCGACTGACTGTTTTAAATCGTATAATCTTTACATTATGAGTCAAGGACTCATTTCTCTTTGTTTCTTTTGATAGAAAAAAAAACAGAGCGTTCTGAACGGAAATTTTATAATCCTTAACAGTTCAATGTTGCATATTCTATTTTTTGAAAACATAATAGACTCTCGCCGACTTACGTAGTGCAAGGCACTTCTCACGATTATCATCGGAGCTCGGTTTACTTATCATTAATTATCGCATATTCCACTTACAAACGATAATGAAAATATTATATCTGCACGTTGATATACGCTCTTAGTGAGGTCTGGGTGAAAGGGAAAAGAAAAACCAAGCCATCTAGCTCGTTTGCAATTGCAAGTCGCAAGGCTCCTCCATCGTTTGGATTGGCAATACGTGTTTCATTTATTAAATTGTCTCCAAAGCGTACCAACGATTCCTACAATATACGTGACCAGCAAGATACGTTGCATCCCCGTTGTGCCTTGATCATCAATTTGACTTGCCATTCACATATATCGGATCTTTGGTACATCATCGCTGGAATATAATGCGCGAAACACCCAGCCAAGACCAGACGAAGCAGGAGCCTTGCTGCCGGTACGCTGTGTAAACGGGTCGTAAGGGGCGGGAAACAATCTCCCCGCCAAGTACCAAGCGGCATTTATGCTCACAGAGGCTGCAATATCGACCGGAAGAATGATCACGTTTTGTTTTGGGTTGCGGACTAGCTCCTACGGCTGCTACCGCTTATCGCCATCGGAGATGAGAAGCCACCTCTGGCTATGCTGAAAGCTGAATAACTCATTTTCAGAAGGATCACCTAAAACGCGAGCGTTGTGCATCTCCCTACTAATCCCCTTCATACATAACACGCGCGATCGGTGAATTCTCGTAATGTAATCAATATCGTATCGCACATGAAGATTCTTCGTCGTTTTTCTGGAACCTTCAGGGCTGTGCAAAACCGTGCGAAGAATCCTAGACTTTGTTTATCTATCATATTCCAATGAAACATTAAACTTTCAACGTTTAACGTAACTACGAACAAATCCCCAGTATTCGAAAAGAATAATGAATTTATTTCGCAATATTCAAATGATAATCGATTGGGGCGCTACCTACAGGCATAGTTGGGCGCGTCGGTTTAGCAGAAGACACGGTCCGAGACGGACCAATGAGAATCGCGGCTCGTCTCTCTTTCCTCGTCGCGTATCGGGCCTGACGTGCGTAACATTATCCCCGAATAAAAGCATTTGGCGAGTGGATATCTTAAAATAATGGCAGCCCAGTGGATACGCAGATCCGTAAGTACAAGACAACACTACGGATATCCGAAGATTAATCCAATCCCAACGAGCAATCGGTCGTTTCCCAATTAAAAAGGTTAGAAAACCGCACGCATAGTTTGGTTATATATCCGTCTGCTCCATCGTCTCTCGTGCCCATTCCTCGCTCTCTCTCTCTCTCTCTCCCTTTCTTGCGCGCTTGTTCGTTTCCTCTCTTTTTTTCTCTCTGTCCCTTGCCCGCTCTCTCTCTTTCTCGGTTTTCCTCTTGCTTCTCCCATCGTTCCGTCCCTTTCACTCACACGAATTCTCTCCACAATCGGTCCTCCTTCGCCTTCTCCCTCCAACGCATCGATCTCGAGGCTTCGGATTCCCTTTTTTTTTATTTTCTTCCCCATCCGATTAAATCGAGCATTTTATAATCTAAGATTGTAATTCGCGATGACAGATCACGCCGAAACTCGGGGGAGTACGGCTGTACAGCAGCAAACCCCAAAAATGCACTCTTATACCCGGTGACGGTATTGGCCCCGAAATTTCAGCAGCCGTGCAGAAGATCTTCGACGCTGCCAAGGTGAGATATTTTCGTCTTTCAACGTCTCGCTCCTCCGCCTCAACGTTTGTTGCAAATGGGTTTTACGATGCTGTTTTTTCAACTCTCGATCTTGGTCGATAGACTTTGTAGAATCATTGATGTAAGCGTCGTGCAACTGAGTTTTATGATCCTGCGAGTTTGTGTGGTATCCCATAACAGGTTTTTCATCGAATCAAAGCACAGTATCCTCCGATAATACTCACCGAATCAATGCTACTTATATTGTTAATATACAGATGGATAATGGTGAATCTGGGCTCGGTATTCGTCACTGATCCGTTTCTGTTTCAGATTTTGATGAATAATTCAGGGAATGCGAATTATTGCCTTTTATGTATCTACCAATTAGCATGAACGGCGCTAATAGCGCTTCAACCGCTTCGAATTAGTCCCTCGTAGACATTTTTTTTCCTCATTTCCATGTCGCAGTTGCGGTAACGGTGCACTGCAAATGAGCTGAGATGTGATTTTTTTTTTTTTTTACCAGGAGGGGTCAAGGAGCACGCCGTTAATTCATTAACTTTGCATTATGAAAACAGGATTTATGACGATAGCGATACCATAGAGATGTTGAGAACATTGTAAATATAGAGTCGCTTAAGTCCTGAAATTTTCATGAATGACCAAATGAATTCCATTATCATTTTATTAACGTAATCTCCTCATTATCGTACACTGTTCCCGACTAGCACAAGAGTGATAAAGAAGCTGATATTTTACCACAGTTGCTCAATGATTATTCATCAACTGAACATGACATAATTTTATTATCATTTTTTTTTTTTTTTTTCAAATTTCATTCACCCATGGTAATCAACATTTTTGTACAGATTAACATATTATCGACGTTATAAGTCAAGACCCGTGTCGCAATTTTGCGATAACATCTTCCAATGCACGTAAAGTATATTCATGGCGTTGGTTTGTTTGCCGAAAAATATAGGTACCGATAGAATGGGAGACGGTCGACGTGACGCCGGTCAAAGGACCCGACGGAAAATTCGGAATTCCGCAAGCGGCCATCGATTCGGTTAATAGGAATAAAATTGGGCTAAAAGGACCACTCATGACCCCCATTGGCAAGGGTCACAGGTCTTTGAACCTCGCTCTTAGGAAGTAAGTTTAATTCAAGCAACAAAATTGGTCAAAAAGACGAACGAGTAGCGCACGGATAATTTTCTAAATCTAAAGCGTTTGACGTTAGCTCACTCTCGAAATGGCTTCTTGGCTCGGATTAACGATTACATAACGTCAGAACGAACGCCAAAATGATAGACGAGTCGAACTAATGACAACAAAACGAGACGGCGATTGACCCTGCATGAAAAAAAAAAAATTAAGTGTGTAACGACTTTTTTGTTTTGTTGTTGGTTCTTTGTCTTTAAAGGGAATTCAATCTTTACGCAAACGTGCGTCCGTGCCGTTCTCTAGAGGGTTACAAAACGCTTTACGACAACGTCGATGTCGTAACGATCCGAGAAAACACGGAGGGTGAATATTCCGGTATTGAGCACGAAATCGTCGATGGTGTGGTGCAATCCATCAAGCTCATTACCGAGGAGGCTTCGAGCAGAGTTGCTGAATTCGCTTTCCAATATGCTACCGAAAATAATAGGAAAAAGGTCCGTTGATGAAAAATTAATTATTCATCTCTGTTTATTCCTCAAAAAATATTATTCCGATAATTTTCGAAATAATAATAATAGTGATTATAACAACAACGAAACGTAATTGCCGTTCTTCTCGATACACATTTTGCATGAATGTAAAATTCAAGTACAATTATTTCTGAACAAATTACCAAGCGACAGCAAATTCAAATAATTCACACAATTAGCGAACCCAGCGAGCGTTCGAGTAGCAGCAAATGTTCATCGACTCGTAAAATTCACAGGTCACTGCCGTCCACAAAGCCAACATTATGAGAATGTCCGACGGTCTGTTCTTGAAGTGTTGCCGCGATGCGGCACAACGATTTCCCTCGGTTAAATTCGAGGAGAGATATCTCGACACTGTGTGCCTAAACATGGTTCAGGACCCGAGCCAATACGACGTACTCGTCATGCCTAATCTCTACGGTGACATTCTCTCTGATATGTGCGCCGGTCTCGTAGGTGGTCTCGGCTTGACACCCAGTGGAAACATTGGACTTAACGGTGCTCTCTTCGAGTCTGTGAGTTCAACCAACACTATCAATCATAACGACAAAATAAATAAGAAAGACATTTTTATTTCTCATAATTTTTTTAATATTTTCGTTATTTTGTATAATGTTAAGTAATTAATTGTGTTGAATCGTGAATCAGGTACACGGTACGGCTCCCGACATCGCAGGATTGGACAAAGCCAATCCCACAGCTCTCTTGCTCTCTGCCGTTATGATGCTTAAATACATGGGTCTGAACGATCACGCGAGAATAATCGAGATGTCGGCTTACGAAACGATCAAGGAAGCGAAATACTTGACCGGTGATCTCGGTGGTTCGGCCAAATGCAGCGAATACACCAACGAGATCTGCAAGAGAGTGACCGCTCAAACGAAGTAATCATCCCGAAGCTTTGTCGAGAACGGAAGCACCGAATACTCGTAGATATCGTGGCTCGGCGGTGGCGAACCATTTTTTTTCACTTCCGGGCCATGCCGTTTTTTTTTCCATCACAATCCAAAGTTACACGCATTGCGATTCAACTTCAAAGTCGATTGACAAGACAACAAAAAATAACAAAAACAACAACAAAAATGTAAAATCACATTGAAAAGATCTAACGAGGCTAGAAAAATTAACTCGAAAACGTTTTTTCCATCTGGCATTTGCTGTTGA
The DNA here is from genome assembly GCA_963971145.1 of Sussaba pulchella. Taxonomy (NCBI): domain Eukaryota; kingdom Metazoa; phylum Arthropoda; class Insecta; order Hymenoptera; family Ichneumonidae; genus Sussaba; species Sussaba pulchella. The sequence continues at coordinate 18,507,616 of OZ020169.1, read as the reverse complement.
CGTGAATGTTTTTAAAAAAAAAATTTTTCTCGCGATTTCATTGAACCTCGATTCTCTAGTCGTGCGACTCGACTCATCGATATTTAATCAGCGGGATGAAGCTCAACAACATTTACAAGTATTTTTATCGCGGCAACGAGACGGAGATTCGTATCGCGATCGATTCGCCTTAATCCGTGGGATATTGGATATCGACTGAATGGCTGCTGTTAAGTCTGTCGTAGTGAATTGTTCATTGTTAATGTCGACTCGAGTTATATTAGTGTAATCTGTAAAGATTAATCGTGTACAAACAACAAACAAACGAGAAAAAAAAAACCGACAAGATGCGAAAAATCTTAGAATTACTTGTACAATAATTTAAAATAAATTCGTTACACGAGAAAAGTGTCCTCAATGAGGAAATATTAGGAAAGTGCTGTGCAGTATTACAGATCAATAAAATGCAACAAATCTGAAAAAAAACCTAGCAGTGGGGAGTCAATTTATTGTAAAACAACCTGATGCCTTATTATTACTCTTACGGAAATATTGGATTGTCAATTACGTCAATCGTGCTATTTCGGTTATTTGCTGAAATTGGTTATCAATTCACGTAAATGATGGTCATACGCACGGAGATAAGCCACTCTTGGCGATAGCATTTACTCTGAATCGATACATTATATTTGCTAAATGAGCTGTGTTGATCATCCAACTGAATACGAAATCTTTTAAATGTAAAAAAAAATTTATTTACGGATTCTACACCATTATCGTACAGTTTTGCGATTATTGATCGACTTTTTAATCAAATCTATACTTTCTCTGCTCTGACTATCTTCGATACGGTTGAAACTTTCCATAAATTCATTTTCTCGCATATACAACTCGCACCCTACATTCTGTAACTTTCGAATGAAATAAAATGATAAATATTTTATCCATCCAAGTGCTGAAAATAAATATCCTCGACTAATCGTCGCGAAAGAATATCTTTCCGAGAATCATGTGGAGGCTCTGATGACGTGAGTATCGTTTCTTCGAGGATAAGTAGTTACGGACGTCGAGTTGACAAAGAGGGTCGTGTAACGTACCACGTGGTAGAGTGAACGAGCCTTTTCTCATTCACGCCCCCCCGAGTATCAACACGATCCTCCCAGTAGGTACTTGATATCTTTTCTCCGTCCCATCTCTCGAGATGACGTCGCTTGGCCCTGTCCCTCTCGCCCGTCGTCTCTGTTCCACCGGAAAACTCCAAAGTATGAGAAAAGTTGTCGGCTATATTTCATCCCCCGGACAAACGACGGTCGGGGGAGGGGAGGGGGGGAGTTTAGACCGGGGAACTGCCATCCCCGTGGCTCGAGAAAACGAGGGCGAAAAGATGAAGATTCAACCGCAGTGTCATCTTCGCTGCTCGTTAATTCTCTCGAGATTTATCAGCAGCGAGATTTTTCCCGAATGAATAATGATACGTCGCTCTATAAATTTTGTATATTGGTTTCACGAATTATTAATGAGCCTTCGTCGTTAGCCCCGCAGACACGGCGTGCGCGCCCTTATGCTTGGCTACAAAATACCTTCGATTTTTTTTTTTTTCGTCGGTATTATTATAAAATGACAAATTTATTACCGAACGTTTCAGACACGGGCACCACTAAAATGATTTCTTTTTTTTATGTAGGAGTTTTGGAGAAAATTGTCATTTCACTGAAAGGAAATTCGAATATTATTTTCGTTGATCAATCAATTATGAATTTATGAATTTTTGTTAAATATAATTTCACAAGAGAAATTATTCGCTCAAATGGATTGTCAATTATAGCGGACGAATATCAATGAAATTAATAAAAATACAGTAAATAATCTGACTATTTTAATGATAACACTAGGAAATAGAAGATTGAGACTAGCAATTCGTAAAATTATGAGTGCAACTCGAATAGTTGTTATAAAATAAAAATATATATTTCTGACAAATATTAAAAAATTTAAAATTTTGGAAAAGGTTCATGTGAAAGATTTTAGTGTCAGAATTAAGATTATAGAAAAGATTATCGAAAAACTTTTCCACAGGTACATCAACAAAATAATCCTACGCATTATTTTTCAAGAAAACAAATCCACGACAAAGCGACTACCCGTGAATTAACGACGCAATTGACGTTATAGTGTCGATGCAAGAATGACAGAATCGTGGGACGTTGTGGGTATAACGATTTGCAGAAGGGTTGAAAATCATGAATAAAAATTGTTGCACCGAACGATAGGATCGTATCCCCTCGAGCAATGCACATTAACAGTCGCTCGGTCGCCGAAGCAGAGATCGTCGGAAGGTGCAGCCAAGTCGAGGGAGTGCTGTGCGGGGGCTAGTTTTATCCAAAGGTCCGACACTCGAACCGAGTGTGCCTAGAATTCTCATGCATATTCATACACGCGCATCGAGAGTATAACGGGAAGGCCGTTGCTACAACCATGACTGAAATAATAAAAAAAAATTTCTTTAAAGAAACAAAAAACACACAAAACGGACCAAAAAAATTGGAGGGTTGAAATTATTTAGATTTATGCCCGCTCTCTTGTCCTCATAGGCGTCAGCGACGAGAAGCGGGATTCGATTCCGCGGCAACAAATTTCATGAATTATTCAACCCTCACCGTGGTGCAACCCCCTTCCGCCCCTCCGCTCCCACGTTCATTCGCTCAGCTCATGCGACCGATATCCTTTGACGAAAAAAAATAATAATAATAATGAAAAAAAAGTTTTTAATATTTCGTGGTTGCACAAGCCTCGGTGCATTCCTGATTTTTCTCACAATGGATGCATCCCGTTGCTACGAAAATATTCGACGCATCCCGATTACGGTCATATTGCGACGATCTTTGTTCTTATTTTTTCGTTTTTTTTTTTTTTCATGAGATAAAGAAACGTTTCGAAATGCGTCACCCTTTATTCGAAACATAATGCATGGAATGTTGAAATCAATAATATGTATACGACAGAGAAATAATATTGAAAGATAGAGAAAAAAGGAATATCCAGTATGTACCAGTTATTATGACGTACGTCATTGTTAATTCCCAATTTTTCCGTCAAAGTCGTATGCGGTACAGGTCATCGACTGAAACTTTTTTGAAACAGATGCTGCATATCTTTCCGAAGGCAACGTTCGCCCCGGAGGAGGATTAAATGCGAGAGTTTGTGCGTAACGCAGGTGCTGTCGAGGCCGAAAAGCCATACATCACGCTCGAACGGACGAACCGACTTGTCTCATTCCATCTTCATCCGAGATCGAGCGACGACCAGCTAGAAAGTGCCTTCAGCTCAGTTTCTTCAGCAAAATAAATCTAAAAGAAACTCATAAACGAAAATAAAACCGAAATAAAGAAACATAATATAAAATAAAAACTAAATAAAATACAAACATCATAATATTTAAATTTTATCGTTTTATCGTATTTTATCGTAATAATGCCTTGCAAAATAATCTGCATCATAGCCCTAGTTTTTTTTGGCTGTTGCCTCGCGAACGCCCGAGTTTTTTACGTCGACGAGCCGGGCAACAGCCCAAGGATAAGCAATGGTTACCCGGTGTATCCGACGGAAGGGGGTGGTGAACAAGCTTCCCGTGATTTGGATCTGAGTTTCACGGCTGGAGATCCACCCGACTATCCGGATGAACGAGGCATAGCTCATCCTCCCAGAAAGGTACACTTCAGATTTTCCATTATTTTTTTTCGACTCTTCAGATAAATCAGAAAATTAAATTAACGTAATAATAAAAAAAATTTTCCACCAGATTTTAGCCTATGCAGCGCCGGAAAGACCAGTCATGGAGATAAGCCGGGAATACGAACGTCCCACGCCATATTACAAGACAGTCGGTGTACCGACTCGCAGAATTATTTACGGAGACCAATATCCGGTACCCGAACGAAGCCGGAAATTAGTCAGGCTCAATAATGGGCCGATCAATGGCGAGGTCGTATTAGAGTTGCGCGTTATTGCCAACAATAACAACGGAGCTTAAATAATAATACTTTGTCCGTTTTGAAGTTTGAACTTAAAGTCTCAAAAATATATCAATATATATTTTCATTAACGTGTTGTAAATTAAATGGAGAAGAAGGAAAAAAATGATTCCTTTGAATGATCCAACGAATTTTGATATAACCCTTTCTGTTTCGGTAATGGCTTCACAAACGCCAGATAATTATAGTCCCGAGATTTTGCGTAATCGATTTCTTTTTCCAATGAGTCATAAATGGTTTTCCTGTTGTACTGGAATTCGATAAAACGATATCATATCAATAAATATGCAAATATAAAAATGTGGAAAATTGAATTTTTTCAGCCGTTAACGTTCCGATACATTGTTAATTCTATAAATTATTGACAGGGTAATTGAGAATTTATTTATTATCCTGACATAAAACGCACAAACTTATTCATTAAACCTTTATAAGCAAACTTATATGTGTACTGCAAAATTATTTTGCAAATATAACTCGACGGTAAAAATTTCATTGAAAATTGGTCTCAAAGTAATTGAAGAAAATTGTATTCCGGTATGTTTATCATCTTGATACGTTTATTTGGAAACATAATCCACAGTCATATTATTACCGGCGAAAAAATACACAAATGCATGGGAAATTGTTTTTACGCACATTGTTTATTTTTATTTCTACATTATTTTTCTCAATATAAAATTGAAACCTAGCATGTATCTTTTCATATTTATAAATATATATATGTATACAGAAGAATGAACTAGCGAAGGAATGGCATGAGGAGGAATAATGATGGGTACTAATCTGACGCGTATTAAAGAAACGATAACTAAAATGGCAGATGTTTTCTCGTAATGAGATTATATCACATTGGATGATAATAACGTACAGACCGTGTCATCGAGGATTCTAATACATGTAGGATACGACTTCATGCTCTATTATATGACAAGAATATTTGTTAAAAAACATAAATCGAGTGAATTAGAAAAAAAACCAGAGTCATTTTGATCATTTTGATCTTAAGTCATGAATTTGTAGAGTCACTTTCATTACTTCAACGACTACTCCTCCTCGAATTCCACTAAACACCCTCAAACATAAATAATAATAGCCAAAAATAATAATAATAATAACAATCGTATTATCATTCCTTCAATTAATTAAACGAATATTTTTATTGCACGTTATAATAATTTATACAGTGATTTCACGTTACGATAAATACATTTACAGGTTACAAGTAGGTAGGGGCCCGGGATCGAGTGACCTCCGTCGGCTATTCAAATATCGCATAAATGGTTTATCTACTTATCGATAACATTGCTATTTACAGAGATATCACAAACAGTAGAATTCGGTGCGTTTTTCCGTTCTAACGGGATCTGTCGATCCTCCTCGAGACGTACGATAGCATCAGATATTCCGACGTAACTCATTTTCGGTCTACATCTACATCGCTTTTAACCCTATACGTATATATTTTCCGGCTTCGGATGGTTCCTCGCGAGCTTGAGAGCCCACACATATACACTATAGGGTGGCCCACGCGACACACACCTGTATAACTTTCAAATTATGCATCGAATAGAAAAACGTTTTGCATAAAACTTGTACGGGTTTTAAGGATGCATTATGCAATGCATAATCTTTCATGTATTAGCGAAGGGGTTCCGGAGATATCAATTTAGAGATTCAACCTTATCACAGATTTCCGCAGGTCAGTGAGATGGCTACCTAACAATGTTTTTTTTAACATGAGTGACCTTTAAAACCTCACGAATTTCATATGCAAAAATTTCACGTACGATGCATGCTGTACAAGTTCTACAGGTGTGCAAGTTGTGTAGACCATCCCCGTATATATTCCCACCCTAATTCACGCATATGTGTGTGTATTTACCACACGAGGATTCGCCTGTAAGGATTCAATATAATTTCCGCAAGCGTCGACTTCCGATCTACGAATCTTCGATATGCGTTTTGCTCTCCTCGAGAGTTTCTCTCGTTGAATTATTAATTGAAGACGCGCTCGAAGTTGCTTCTCGCCACCCTCGCCGCTGCCAATATCCGGCTAATACGGGAGATTGCGGTCGCAACCTCCTACCGCCTAACTAGCATTAACGATATAGTTATGGCACGCGCGCAACCAGACTTAGACAATTGTTTTTGGGGTGTGAAAATAAAATATTTTTTTCTTCTTTTTCGGTATTTAGTATTGAAATATTAGGACTCAATAATGGCGGTAGTTCTATGGGAAATGTAATCATTTACGTTTTTGCCTAGAACGACGAATTTTTAGATTTTTTATAAAAGCATGCTTTATTTAGTTTGTGAAAAAAGTTGAACTAATACTTCATGTATTGATTATTTTTTATAATTATTTCATGATTATCATGGATTTCGTACTACGAGTAATCCCAAAAGGATTTTCGTTTGTGTATCATAATCAATGAAATACATGAAAGTTGATGGAAAATAAAAAATCCCATGACGGTGCTCCGATGAGTTTGAAATTTTCTTTTCAACTCAAACAGCAGTATTTCGAAATTACTTTAACGACAATATCAATTAGATTTTTTAAGAGAAATCGGAATGAAAAAAATTAAGCATATTCGGACGAGCAGTAGAGAAGATGGGGTGACATTTTTTTAGTAAGACTTACTAAAAAGTACGACTCATAGCGTCTTACTTTTGAAATTTCGACGCTACAATTTGTTAAATGCTGAAATAACGAGCATCGAAGATTATTAATTTGATGAAATAAATTTACTCTCCCACTTCGGTCGACTGTTCCTCGTCGGTCGCCGGATCTTTCTTGGGTTCTTTGACGTAGTCAACGACCAGTTCGAGTCCTATCAAAGCCCGAAGATCCTTGCCTTCGGACTCCTCCTCTCCCGACTCCGTCTGATGCTCCCTCGAAGACGAAGAACGCGACGTGCCATCGCTCTTCGGCAAAGTCCGCCCTGAAAATCATTTAACGTAGAAGCGAACTAAGTTTTCGCAACGACGGGGTACGAGGTTTTCTACCTAAACCTTTGCCGTGCGTTGAATATCGATAACGCGACTTAGTAAGTTTTGTATATAGCAAAGAGATAAAATTAAACGAGCAAAGTCTTGGGGAACATTATGAAATATGATACATAGCGTCGAACATTCGTTCGTAAAATACATAGACTAACATAGCTTATCCTTTATGTTAATACTGGGGTTTGTCGACTTTGTTGAATACCCAGCATACCCGAAGGGCAACTTGCCAAAATCCGAATGAATTAAAATTTTTAAATTAATAATTTGTATTAGACGAGATTAATTATTTCGAGAATTTACGAGTTAGCGGACATCTTAAGGGTGGAGCGAGGAGTCCTTTCATAGACGATTAGACATTTCAGATAACTGATGAAAGACATTGATACCGTGGTTGCTTACAACTTAAAATAGAGCAGACCGAGGGCTTCGGCTACAGGATGTAGGGCCGAAGGGAGGAAAAGCACAGCCGTTACTCAGTATATTATGATAATTGTGAATAATGCTAATTTTTATGTTGCCTTATTTGTATTTCATAAATAAATGTGTAAAGGGGATACCCGAGGGACCTTGGGCGTGGCAGACGACTGTATGAAATCAATTGCAATTTCTCTCACCTTGGTAATCGCTGCTCGCCTCTTCGGAACTCTCGCTTTTCGAGCATTTTTCCATCTCCCGAATGTCCTTGAAAGTCTCGGTGAGATTTCGGAGAATGGAATGAGTACCGCGTAAATTCTTCGCACCTGTGTTTCCAGACGACGATAATCCGGACGAAGTGGCCGCCTCGTCTCTCGTGAGATTGAGAGGTCGATTATATTCCTTGGTTTGTGGCACGCTGAACGCCGAACAGTGCTTACTCTTGAAAGGCAATTGTCGTTCGTTCATTTTTCGGTCCCATATATGACCAGACACACGCAAATCTATAAAAAAGTGAAGAGGATCGATTCCGGGATAAGTTTGTGTCATTCCCGGATACGGAGGGTACCAAAGCGGTCCGCCCGGAAGAAATTCCGAATTTGGAACGTTCCCATTGATACCAAAACCCTTGGCAGCCTGTTGAAGCTCCTCGGCCCGAGGACCCGTTATACCGGGCAAAAAATGTCGTCCGGCAAAGTCCAATTTGTTTTTTTCATTGATAAAAGACAATTCTTGGGTCGCCATTTTGGCCCGTTCCTCAAAATTCATTCTCTCCGTATAATTACAATTTTTTCGCTCGCCGACGGTCGGCGATTCTTCGGGTTTGACTTTTTGGCTGGCAGCGGCGAAGATGGCTTCCTGCTGGGCGGACTGTTCGCTGCTGAAGAGTCTTGAGGAATCGTCGAAGAAGCCACGGCTCTGTTTGCAAAAGTCCAAACGATTCTCGTCCATGGGTTTAGATGTTTCTTCGACGAAGGAACTGGTTTTTTGTTCGTAGTTAGGTGTGTGCTGAGTCTTCGTGTCGCTGGAGTAAGCAGCGGCTTCGCTGTGACTCTTGAAACGGTTCTCCAGGTGCATTTCCGGTTGGGGCTGCTGTTGCGGTTGTTGCTGCTGCTGTTGGTGCTGCTGATGGATTTGGAAATATTTGTCCTTGTGTTGCTGCTGCTGTTGCTGCTGGTGAAGATGATGATGATGCAGATGATGATGAGTCTTGTCCTTGGTTGTCAGCTCCAGGGGTCGGTCCCTGGCGTCTCTCCAGGACCTCTTTCGTCGACGTGGGGCGCTCGGTGGATTCGCGGCGGTGTTTCCACCATCGGCTTTGGCCTGAACGAAGGAACGGAGCATTTCGCTGAAGAAGAAACTGTGAGGAGTTAGAGGCACGTTGTAGAGGTATGGAGGCGTTGCCGCGAGAAGTCGAGACACCAAATCTCCTCCGGAAAGGGACGCCGGGGTCTTTAACATCGACGGGTCGCCCGTTGTCGTCGTCATTCTGATGCTGTCCTTCAGTCCTGTAGATTTAGGGGTGAAGATTCTTGCGCGAATCTGTGAAATATTTTAACCGAATGAGACTTTGAGTGAATTTTGTCAATCAATTAACTCAAGTGTTTTATTAACATAAAAGGAAAAAAAAGATTTACGAAAAATCGTGAAAGGGATTTTCTATTTTTTAAAAGTATTTAGCTCAGTCTTGAAAAGATTGTTCATCCATTATTAGCTGTTGAAATATTAATCTGCTTTCACTATTGAATGGCAAGTGTTATTTCGCGTAATCAACAATTAATTGCGAGATTCTGATCTACTACTGTTCATGAAAATAAAAACGAAATAAAAACTCAACATTTTCACATCGGGCAACCTGAAATTTGCTCAAATTTTGAAGCAGAAGAAGAAACAACTAAACAAATTCAATAAATCTAAAGCACCGTCACAGTCGTTCCTCAATGAATATTCCACCGAAATAATTAATAATCCAAAAAATGGCATTCGAATATTCAATGATAATTCTGACAAATTTTGGTTACATAATAAACGACAATAGCAATCCGGAGGACTGTATTACGAGAACATCTGTGCGAAACAGAGATGAAAGATGGAACATTGAAAGAGCCATCGCATTGCACACCCATTGTATTCGGGAATTAATTGAATGGCAACGCCTGTAAGGGAGCACGTTTCGAAGGGATAAGACGGCGGAAGACATCGGAAGATCCTTACGGTCGGAGCAACCTGGTAGGAGGTACCACCGTCGGGAAACAAGCGAAGAACGACGGTACGTCGTTCGCCTGGTGATTCATTAAGCATTACTCCTTTATGTCATGAGCACGTCTTCCACCATCCCTCACACTGTCTTCCGCATATACAGTATTAGGAGAAGGGAAAAAACCAAAAAGATATAGATTTTTCAATTTATTATCGTTTGCTCTGGAATAGGACGAAGAAAAGTTCGCTTAGGGGCAGGACCATGATCTTACTGCGTGAACATTTCATTTCTATCGATAGTCTATTATTGTAATATAACTATAATGAAAATAATTAATGTTAGCGACTGCCCAGTTGGTCAAAGTTTTGTAATTTTTAATTTTTTCCAACGACTCTGCGGAGCTTCCTATTTATCGTGGATCGTAGGTGTTGATGAGGGCACAAAGATGCTCAGCTTCTTTTTCTCAAATCAGTGCAGTTGTATCTGCAGCTTGCTTGTTTCGCCGCAACCCTCGGGGTCGGAAGAAACAAGCAATACGCTATTCACTGCTACACATGTGCGAAGGAAACATTCGGGTGAGAAATCTAATCTTGGTATGTATTAAATTAAATATATTAAATATAATGAAATAATTCGATCTATACATAAAAATTTTGTCAACGATACAAAATGTCTCAATAACGAGATACACGTTGGTACGAAAACTTGGTCTACCATAAAAACGCAATAATCCGCAATAATTGCAATTTATGTTTTAAGTATGATCAAACGCTTGTTTGCTCGATTCGGTCGAGGACATTTCAACCGTCATAATCACTCGCATATAGAGTAAAATACAGTGGAAGACATTCTTGACCCCTTTTGTAGAAAAAGCTTTTTGCTCATCTTTTTTTCTGTGCGTGCAAAGTAGAGTGAAGGTAGAAGATTTTTAATGAGCGACAGAGGCAGAGCAAAGTTGCCGAGGGTACGACGAAAGATTTTCTTCGCAGAAGGGAAACCAAGGATGAGCCACTGAGTTCTTCTCTGTCTCGCTTTTTTTTTTCTCCCTTCGTAAAGTCTGTATCGGGCTGACTTTCGTATATATATATACCAGTATCAGACTATATTGCGACTGTGGAGAAGAGGGATGGGCATTGTTTCGGTCCATTGTTACCCAAACAAACGGCGTCCACGTTGTTTCGTCAGGACGAGGTAGAAGAGAGAGAGAGAGAGAGAGAGAGAGAGAGAGATATTATGTTGCTGGCAGACAGGCTGGTTGGGAGAACGAACGGGAAATGGACCGCTGTCAGTTTTACTCTACGTGATAAATACGAGAGAATACCACGTCGATATAACGTCGACGATTCTGCTCTGCTGTCTCTTCAGCTTCCATATATATATATATATATATATATATATATATATAGGAATGTATATATATATTGACTGCCATAGCCTTTGTACTAAGCTTGCACTATACAATCCACAAACACCATACATATATCGAGAAAGCGCATAAATAAAAAATATTATTAGTAATATCAAAGATTAATTAACAACGATGACCCGAAAATTCAAAGGAAAAGAATATAGAAGAAAAAAAAACTCTAAATGAATGAGAATGAGAGTAAAAATGAATCACAATTAATCTCTTTCTTCTTTATCATATTAAGTCGTACCTTCAGCAATCCATAAAAGAAAGTCATTCACAAAATTATCTTACTCCTCTTCAATTCATTGACTCACCAACAAAGTATAATATTATTGAATTGAACGATCATCCACCTCGGATTATATATCATTTCTCGTCGTTAAGATATCCGGAAGAAAAACAATAAAGCTGAGCGTAAGGCTCCAAAACTTTTGAAGAATAAATTTCGAGCCGCGAGAAGCATTGCATTACTATTCGAAGGGGCGGTACGGTGTGTCTCCATAGATACACCGTGGTACTCGGCGTAGGTACTGTCACATCGGAGTCGTACATATATATCTATATATAAGGTATGTGTTATATACGGTTGAATCAACGGAAAGCGAGTTTCCGTACTGGGAACACGAAACGCCCGGTTTACGATTCATAAGACAACTCGGAGATTGAATTAAGCGAGCGAGCGACAGCTGCCAGTCCGGTAACATTCTACATATATACATAGATACACATACGTATATATATGTATATGTATACCTGCACCACAACGATCCGAACGACAGTCCCCTCATCGCGGTATCACCGCATCACCGCCGCCTCGAAAATCTGCATAATCTCGTCACGCCGACGATTCTAATTGGCGGATTGTTTCAATTTCTGTCTCGGCGTGCAAACTCCTCCGCAGCTTCCGCGGAATATTTGCATTTGCTTGGGCGCGAATGGACGCTCGTCTGCCGAAGGGAGAATCATCGGGCGCGTTCGTATATATACATATGTATATACAGCTCGACGTCACAGATGTACCACGATTATACAGTAAATTATTATGATTCAGCGACAGAAGCCGCATTGCATTTTGAGGACTCCAGTAGTCCGTCGCGCTACCGAAGAGTTGGGTTGGATTTTTTTTTTGTTTTTTGCGCAAAACATATCCGCCGTTAGTAGAGACGGGGAGTAAGAACTTCAAGTCAGTATTGCACAACGCGTTTGGTTTGCGTTTTGGTCAACGCACCCGGATGGTGGCATTAATTCTGAAAGAGGATTTTCTCACTTTCGGAGCTTTAGTAGCGGCAGAGAGTGGCGCGGAGAGACGGCGGGAGGAAGGGAGGGTATGGCTCTTGCGGATTTTAATACATCTGTGAGAATAATCTTGGGAGTTCAAGGTACTTCCATCGACGTTAGTGACGGATACGGAGTCTTCTTGTTGAATTCGAGAATGGGAAAGATGAAAGAAACATTTTTCCGTAAATATTTGGTCATTTTTTTAAAGACTCATTATCATAAATCAATCAATGAATTTAATTCAATTAAAACGATAATATGAGTCTTCAGTGAATGCAACGACATGCCATAGATTATCCATACATTAAAATTTTCTGCAATTGTAATTTTTTAATTTAAGTAATTCATCGGCTATTAATAATTTTCAAAAAATGTTCTCCATTCGATGGTTTCTTATTGCACTATATGATTGTGACAGTTATCATTGCTTGTTAGATATGTGTGATGTGGGAGGAATTAGTCGAACTTATTTCCGTTGTTCCCATGTTTTTTCAAATATTTTTCCTCTTCGCGGAAGTCGGGATTATTCTTTCCCTTTTCAACACTTTCTTCATGTCATAGTCGAATTCGTTGTTCCGAATAATCGAGCTGATTGCGAACGTTGGTAGTTTTATTACATTAGGAGCAACGTTTTTTTTTCTGCAAATTGAATATGTCAGCCGAATTCTTCTTCTACAAAAAAAATGTAACGTAACGGAAATTTAATAAACCGCTGACATAGTGAGTTACTTTTACGATATAAGTCACATTATGTGCTGTTATAGTTTTGTAGTTATAGAAGTTTCTTATATCAGGTATAGTAAATATGGAATACGTGAGTAATACCGGTCTATTGGAAAATGAGTCGTCACGAAACTAACAAAATTCCTAAATGTCATGATTGAATAGCCATTTCTACTGAATATCCAGGCAAATCCCCAGTCCTGAACTAAAACGGGAAAAAAATTATGGGGATGAAAATCAATCAGAGGATAGGGGATAACACCCGAAATGTGCATAAAAAATATTAAATTTCCAGTTGCTCGTTCAATTTCTACGATATCCGTGCGATCTCGTGACGTTTGACAATTATTCATCTCGACGACATTTCCGGTCCCTTAAACGGAGAAAAAACGGAACAATAACTTTACAAATATTTGTTGTCATCCAATTATGGACCACAGCTAACCCCAATTTCACCGGTTTTCCCGAAATAACGATCAGCGAGAATCGCGGACCTGTTTCTTTCCATTTGCGAGGCAGAAAGGTGACGTTCGTGCACATATTCCACATTTCCGCTATCTTTACTTCTTGCCATTACGATTTTTCCCGAGCCCATAGAAATTTTTTTTTTGAATCTATTTTTTGCTCTCCATTACTTCTCTTCCTCGCTCTCGCGAGGCCCGTTGGGTGCCATTTTCAACTCCTCAACTCCGCTGTTGGCATAAACATTTTTATGACAACGGCGGGCGCTTTCGTAAAACGATCTTACTTTGCATACACCCGACATAAACGAAGAAACGGCGGGAGGGGGGGGGGGCGTACGACGCGGAAAGCGCGGGGTGACGCGGGGGATCTAGTTTAAAAAATGAAAGACAAAAATAAGGACGAAGAATGGAAAAAGAAAAAGAAAAGAAGCTTACGCAAAAAATGTCATTGCTATTGGGCCGACACCGATACGCCGCTGCCGCACGGCTTTCTCGCGGTTGAACTCTCCGCTTACACGAGTATATATCTCGAGTATTTCTTAATGTCAGCTCCGGGGCCATTCGCGGACCTTCTTCACATCGTCCGTTCTCTGTCTCTCTTTCACGCTCTCGCTCACTCTCTTTTGTTCCTCGGCAGCTCTTTTAATCGGCTGACCCTAGCGATTTGAAAAAAAGCAAAGAAAACACCGCGATAGCAAGGAAAAGACAAATACAACCTCTGAACTTTAACTTCTACTCCCATGTCGGCCATTTAGACGACAAAGAAAAAATAATAGATACTATTGTGATAAAAGAAGTAATACAGAGCCATTGAACAAGTTGCTGGCAAATGTTTTGGCCGAGCAACATTATTTAAATAGTAGAAGAGACAACAACTAGTCACCAATGCTTCTGAAGAACGCTGAGGTAGAATACAAAGAACGTGGCAAGAATATCAAAATATTGAAGAAAATGCAACGCGAAAATTTCTAAAAAATGGTAAAGCAAAATACAATAAGTGTCTGGTATCACGATGAATTCTTCACGATAATTACTTCCCCCATGACTTTCCATTTAACGAAACCACCTTAACATCCCCTTCCCCTTCCCACTTGCAAGCAGAAATCATCACGATTTTCGTCTTACGTTACACACAAGCTTAACGTAATAATCACCATAACTCGAAAATCTTGGGATCAATCTGCCAATCCTTCATTCTTGGCCCTGAAAGCAATTTCTCTCCCTCTATTTTACAGACACCCCCTCCCCTCAGCTTTCCTCCGGGAATTAACAGTTTACACGGAAAATCGACTATCAATATTAACAACTCACCGAACAATTCGTTTATCGTGTCAGATCACCACGTGGTCTCGATCTTCCTAAGAGCCAACTTTGATTTCTTCCTGTCTTCTTCGCTTCTGCCACTTCTTTCGGAACGCGCCCCCCAAAAGAAATGTATTATTCCTAACGTCTTCGTCTATCCGTCTTTGCTCAATCTTATTCTTGCCGACAATCCAATCTGTCGATCTTCACCTCTGGCAAACGCCTCGTCGTCCTTTTTCCCTTCTCCTATTTCTTCTCGTTCTTCGTCGTTTTCGATTTTTCACCCACCAATGTTAACGGTCAGTAACGATAGATCAAAACTCACCACGAGCCAAAAATGTCTTCGGTCACCGGTCTTATCCCATCGGCAACACGAGTATGTTCACGCGACTAACCGTAGAACGCGGTGACGGCGTAGCCGGCAAATGAGTTAATAATCGCAGGACAGGGGACCGACTCCGTGTGTCGTGGCGTAGCGCGTGTGATACCGATGGAGCATCGCAGAAAGGATGCATCGACGACGAGGGTGGTAGTCTCGCGGGCTCGTGGTCTCGTGCTCTCGTGGCGGGGTGATGACAGCGTCGTTGGGGAGGGGGCTCGAGTCGGGGGTATGCCGGAGGGGCTGTGCGGGTGGAAGGGGTTGCAGGAGGTGCAGGGAGTGCAGGGGGGATCAGAGAGAACGAAGCGATGTACAACTCAACCCACCCACCGCAACCTACCGAGGGTACGCAGCAGCTGTAACGTCGCGACGCGATGCTTTCGCACCGAGCTGGGGGCGCGCGCGCGAGGGATGCTAGCGGTTTTTGAGATGATCCGGCCAATCTGCGCATCATTTTCCCATCCTCCGGGTCCGCGTGGTATTCGAACGCGCGGGTCTCTCCTCCTCGTTCTCTGCTACCTCCTCCTCCCACGCGGTCGCCCTTCTTCGCCCTACCGCACCAAACGGAACTACCCCTACCGTAACCACTGGCGCAACGGGGGAGAAGAGATCCACCGGGGTCCCCCCCTCCGCCATCCAAGTTGCAACCCACCGGTCGGACGGAATCCGCGCGTCACACCGAAAGCATTATACGACTCTGAGGTATATGTAGAGGAGTACAGCCCCTGTTGAATGCCACATTTCGAGGCGAGTGATGAAAGAGGAAGAGAGTGGGGCGGGGGGACGGCGATGGACTTTACTGGAAATAGAAAAAAGACGATAGAGACGAGATATGTACATTCTGGGACCGAGAGGAAAAGACAAAGTGGGATGGGGGAGGAGAAAAGAGTCATAGCTCGTATATATGTACCTTTGGCTGTGTAAGTAGGAATGTCGTTGGAGCAAGGGGGAGGGAAGGGATCCTCTTCGCTCTTAGCTATGCGAGAAACGCGTGAGGGTTGAAAAACGTAGAAAGCAGATGTAGAAAGGGAGCACAGAATTGCAGACTCTTTCGCTATATTGCTCGGTCTTTATATGATGTATATGCACATATTATACATATCTGTGTATGTGTACTTGTGGGTGCGTGTATACAGAGGATAGCTTCGTTCCTTATTTCCCGTCACAAGTCTCGCTTCGCACATGGGAGGATGTGGGCTTCACGTGGATTTCCACGATTTGCCACTTCCCTCAGGCTCTATACTTGTCCCCACGTTCTGTGCTAAGGGCCACAAAGGGTGCGAAAACTCGCGTACATTTACACATGGTTTTCTGGGCTTCGGGGTATCGCGAGAGGCGAGAGTTTTATAGATAGTGACGCGACCCTCAAGCCCCTCCTCCGCCCATCCCCTTCCGCGGTAATGTTACGCGTCACGTGGGTTTTAGAGTCTAGCTTTTAGATTTTTTTCTTTTTTCAGAAATCTGCCAGATTACTCGAGGGGCGAAAACGACGATTGGAAAAAAAATTGCAATGACGAGAAGCTCGCGTTTTCCATTTACGCGGGGAAGCTGACGGAGGTATCGAGCAAATGGTGTGGGCACTGAGGGATTTAGGTGAACGAACGTGAGGGTGAATTCGTTAAGACCCCGTTGAGACGTTCGTCTTACGTAAATGCGCGAGGAACTATTTTTTTCGACATATGTACACTTTCAAAAAAGCTGTAAAAATGTACAAGTAGCTATAAAATACATGTACCATTATTTTCTCTGACTCGTTTGAAGTTCGTTATCTAGGGCATAACCCTGATCCATAGTCACTTTTGATGCCAAAAACCAACAAAAAGAATGGGGGACCGACAAATGTCCTATTTTATTTCATTTATATATTCAGTAGAAAAAGAATAAAAATTTAAAAAATAATTTTTGTATGCCAAATATGCGATCTCGAAATGTTCACACAGTGAAATTCAATATATTACAAGTTTTAATCATAATTTGAGTATTCGACGGTAATCGGGTAAAGTAAAACTGAGATTTCCGACACCGATGATTAATTTCTCGGGCTTCGGGATGATAGTACATTTTGAATTTAATAAATTAATTTTCATTAGCACCCATTACATAGCCTAGAGTATTAAATCCTATCGAAAGCACAATCCTCTCCGAGTTGTCGAAATAAAATCACTTATGAAGCAAACCCATCATCTCGAGCAATGAATTAAAATTACTCTACGAAATGCATCTACAATATAATTTAGTTTTTTCAAGTAATACATTGTTTTTCGATCTCCCAGCTTACTGGTGAACCAAAAATCGTTTGAATGCAATGCATGATTAAAAAAGCATCGTTCCAATGGGTCGTGATTCAATTATTTTCTGCCGTTCCAGCTTCAGTGCTACCCGGAAAAGCGTGTGGACTCTTGAGGGCACCGACGACGGGGAACGGTTGGCGAGCGGACGAAATCTCACGAGAAGCTTTCTCGAGGGTCCTTTTCGGGTGCGATGTCCCCAACAGGGGTGTGTAGGACCTCACCACGAGTGCTGGGCCAACAGAAGACCAACGCCTCCGCGCGTGACTGCATTTTCCACCAAACCACTGACACACACCCTCGCAGCAATCCGTGCGTCTACCCCTCCCTCGCCCTCCTAACCCCCAACGAAAGGGGTGAGCCAGGCAATTCGGTATGAGGGGAGTACGATCGTCCAGAAAAGGAGCGGAAAACAATTTGTTCGACATTCCAAGTGTTCGGGTATCAGTGTTCGCTCGCTTCGATTGATACACCCTCTGCACCCACCCTCTCCGTCCTTCCTGTGGCCAAAACTTGCTGTCCATGTTCCCTCCCGTTTTCTCATTCCTTATATCTTCATCCCGTGCTTATTTTTTTTTTTTTTTTTTCCTCACCCAGTATCCATTTTTTTTCGAAGGTTTCTCAATTCTCCCACTACCCCGTACTAAGCTCTCCCGGAGCTTGTGAAGAAAAGCCGTGTTGGACCGGCGGTGAAGTCACTCGGGAATTTTAAGAACCAGCGATTTGTCACCGCTCACGTTGATGCTCGCGAGCCCCTTCTCGTCAAGAATTTACTCTTCGCTTCTTCATCTTTCACCAGAATTTCTGCAGCTGCTGAACTATAAAGTCTCATTCACGTTTCACCGCACAAGTTGTCGAGCTTCGCCTTTGACGATGCCCCTCACCCTTCTCCCGTCCACTACGGTTTTTGCGAAGACGAGTCCTTCATCCTTCCTCCCCTTTCCCCCCAATTCATAACCCCTTGCGGCAGGAGCTTTGCGCGGGCCAAACGGCAAATTAACATCACCCCGCACTTTATCTTTGCTACGTACATCCTCATCTCACTTTTTTCTTTTCCAATTCTCAAAGCAGCTCTCCTTTGCCGAGAAAAGACGAGCCTACAAATATTTCTCAGCCCTCGGGAAACTTCCACAGGATAAATGGTATGTGTTCTGTTATTATTATCATTTAGAGCTTTATCGACGTGACGGGGCCACAAAAGCGCGCGACCAAGTTTGCGCTAAAACTGATATAAGTACATAGCTCAGTCGATTTCGCAAAATTTTCGGATTAATTTCGTGCTTGTTTTTTTTCTTCCGAAAGGTGTTGCGTTCAATACCGCTGCGAAGAAATGTCGAAAAAATCGTGTATGCTTGAAATATTTTATACAAAACCAAATAGCCGTCCTCTTTCCGACGCTCCGAGTGTTCTCATTTTTTCCATTAATTCCATGTGAGATGAATTTGCAGTACATTGCTTACGTTATAGACCGAGCAGTATCTTATCATCCGAATTAAAATTGATTACGTTGCCAGTAACTTATAGTCATCAGTTTGTTCCGACTAGTTATGATTATCGATTTCAGCTTTATTAAAGGTGCTAATCAAGACATTGGGTGTTAAACTCCGGATCATATCGAGTTTTATTATTACCAATTCGACACAGAATAAACGGGTAATTGATAAAATGCAGAAACAAATAATGTTGTTAACTATGAATACCCATGGATTCCAAATAACGTTTTCATTTCAATAAAAAAAAATCGAAGATCCTGTTTTTTTCCAAACCACAGCTCGAGAGGATACCTGCCAAAACGTGATAAACATGTATTGATATGGTTGCATCTGGTGCGAGTGCATCATCGCGAATTCGGATAAAAAGAGAACGAGCGAGAGACAGAGAGACGGCGAGAAATGGCGCGCGAGTGAGAGGGAGATATAGCGAAAGAAGGAGACGGTAAAGCAAAGAAGAACGAGTTCATCCGTACGTTTCTCCGCTCCAGCGGTAAACCGCTCGAAACTCCGTCAGGCTCTTTCTCGCTCCTGTCCGCTCGTCCCCTAAGCTCGCGCCTCCCTCGCAACGTCGAGTGTAATATTCCCGGGGAAGTAAGCTCCGTAGAATTTCGCTTTCCCGTTCCACCCCCGCGCTCCATATACACTTTGGCTCGGAGCTCGTCGAGCTCCCCCCCTCCCCCTTGGGGGCAGAGCGACGCGCGGCGGCCAGCGGGAGAGGGATTCTCCCGCGCGCGGTCTCGTCACTCTGCGACGAGAAGGGATGCAAATAACTGGTGATAACAGCAGATAGCTCCACGCTCGGGCTGTGCTTTGGTACCGCAGTAGCGAGGGGAGAGTATACGCTACGTGTATACCGGCGTGGCTGCCGTTGGCATCTCTCTTTTGAAAATGGGGTGGACTCCTCCGACTCGTTCCTTCCCTCGATCTTCTCTTGCTTCGCGAGGGAGGTTCCGCGACGTAGCGCGAGTGGGTGGAGGAGGGAAGGAGGGAACACACCAGCCTGAAGGTACTAAAAGTACGTATACCGACCACCGATGGTGTGGCATTGGTTCGCAGCGCCGAACGCAAGACTGTTGGTAGTGTTGGAGATAGCGATATTCTCCACAAAACGGGAGAAATCGCGGTGGTTGAGGTTTGTGGACCGTGGAAGCGCGCGGCCTCCGCCATCCGTCTCGCTCCCGTACGTTCGGCACAGCTGCGATGAGAGAGACTGTGCGTTGTACCTAGACTCGGGAACTGGCGGGGTGATGTTACCGCGAATGCTGCCGAACTGTCTCTCCGGTTGTGTGAGGAATGATGGCGACGATGTTGGTCCTGGTTGAGGTGGCGGTGACAACAGTCAGAGAGGCTCGCAGTGGAGAGAGCGGTTGAGGCCCGAGCGGGAGAGAGAAAGAAAGAGATCGGGAGAATGAGGCGGATAGAGAGAGCGCGCGAGACTTGGATACAACCGCGGCAAGGGTTGGGAGGAGAGCAACAGCGGCGAGAGAGAGAAAAAGATAGTCGAGCCGGAGATGGGCACAAAGGGGTGCTGCTCTGCGTGAGACCGACTCGGTGAGGGAGAGAGAAACGGAGACGGATGGAGAAGGATAGGGACAACGCTATATATCTCGATAGAGCGGGTGACATACAGGGGGTTGAATGCGCGGAGTCGGCCGCGGAGGAGGGAGAGTAGGACGTCACTCGCTGTCGCATCGAGCGCGAGCGATGAGTGGCGCGCGCGCGCTTCCTCGCTCGTCTTTTGTTTGCGATGCGATGCGACTGCCAGTCCGCGCGTTACTACCGAACTTCATCCCCCTACCCTGCGACATCGCGTCGGCCGACGGCGTTGCGCGTCGCGAAGCGTCCCACAGAGCAAACGGGCGAGGATGATATATATACATAACAATCGCCGGTTCTCGCGCTCGCTCTTTCGCTCCGGTGACAAGAGCTTTCAAGGGAGTTCCGTTGATAGGGATGAGGGAAGGAGAGCCTGTGGTTGTTAGTATCTATCGAGGGAAAGGGAAAGAGAGAACCGTCGAGATTTCGCTTCGCAAAGGACGGCAAAGGGCGCAAGGCGCGGGGGTAGCACTGGGAAACTGGTGGTTGCCTACGTTGCCTATATGCTTCTCTCGTCGACGCTCTGGACGAGAATCGTAGAGCCACGGTACACTTAACGCGACCCACGGTGTACCGGTAGCACGCCGCGAGCTTTTTCCTTCCTCATCCCTCTCTATACGACCCCCTGGCGCGGGCTCTCTCGCTCTTGGCTACATTTCGAAAGTGCGTTGGGCCTTGTTGTCGCGCAAATACGGCTTTGGATACATCCGGTGTGGGAGACCCCCCCCCCCCCCCCACCCCGTGGACCAAAAACCTCCCCCTCCCTCCCCTTTCTCTGCCTCTATCTCTCATTCGTACTCAGGGGCTTCCGATCCATGTCTATGTCTAGGCGCGGCTGCGGACTATTGTACACGACGTATCGGTGGATATATCGCCGGGGAGAGTAGCCGGATTACGAGCCGATATCGATAGGGAATGCGTGTCTATCGTGGCCATGCGAGTCACACCCAAATACGTTGAGGCTGTACTGACGGATATATTTACAACCACCTTGGAGTCGCAGGAGCAACTTGACGCTTTGAATTTGTCGCCTCTGGGGACTGCCGAGATACATTACGCCGTCGGCACATTCAAATTCAATCGGTTTCGGGTTTGGTTTGGTTTGCCCCGGAGAGCTTCCGAAACGTCTGTCTCCGAGGTTTTGATTTCTTAGTTTGGTCTAGCTATTTCAATCGTGTAGCGACTATTGATACTTTCAAATTCATTACTATAGTCAATTAACAATTCAAAACTGAAATTGTTGTTTAATGTTTATCTCATGAATTGATCGTTTGTTTTCTTTCGTATTTTATTTTTTCTGTTTGGAAGTTATTGGAATTGTTACTCTTTTACTCGAGTAACTTGATGATGAGCTAACTGTAATGAAAGTAATGATATCTACGTCGAACCGACCGTCAATTTTCTGCGAATATAATTTGTCTTGATAGGGGATGATGTGATAGGGGTTAATAACAAATAAACGACAGTTACGGTGATGGATTCTTTCTATTATCTGTAAGACCTTTGATTCCTTAAAAAAATTAATAATATACTCATCGAAACCAGTAAGAAAATAATAAAATCACGGACGAACAAAATCGACTAATCCTGAATATATATTTCTCAACCGTATACGACAAAGTTCTTTTGCCAGTAACATAAACGACGAAAAAAACGAACCAGAACGTCCAAGATATTATTCAATCGAATAACAAGTCGGGTAAGCTGCTAATTGATGTCATGATAATGAAATAATTTAATCAAATCGATAAACAAAAACGTTTTCGTTTAGTTGAATGTAAATTTGAGCAACTTGAGGCGTGACCATTTCGGCATTGTGATGAAGCGCTGAACTGGTACTGAAATGTAAAGTCAATAATGAGGCGTGCATTACGGACTCGATTAATCGTTATCAATGATCAAGTTGCTGAAACATTATCGTTCGTATTCGTCACGCTTAATGATCACACAATGACGACAGGTTTCCGGTTTACCTCTAGCTTTATCTCACTATTTGGAGTAATTGCAAAAGGGCGCAGCGACGACAATGCTATACATACGAAGCACATATGTAATTGCGAACAGATAGGGATTTTTGGTTATCGATTGATTAATTCATTATGCTTTGATAGACTTTAGGCAATATGACCAACAATTTGTATTATCCGAAGTCATGTAAAAAGCAGATAACAGTAGAAAAAAAATTAAAAAAAGAGGGAGAGAGAGTCAGATATAATAATAATAATAATAATAATAATCTATTATATACATATATAATCGATTATTATTATTATTACTATTTCTCTGTTTCTCTTATTATTAGTGTTATTAGATAGAGAGAGAGAGAGAGAGCGATAAGAGAAAAGCAGCAATACAGGGGGTATCCTATCACCGGCGCATCACTCGCACCGACCACAGAGAGAATATGACAATAGCAAACGCATACGAAGATCCACTCACAAGGGAGATTACGTTGATATTCACGAGAAACAGTGGACATGCGGGCAAACGTTTGGGGAAAGCTAACACCGTGGTCGGGAGATATCCGATGCATTCGCAGATTATGCTGTTCAGTCGATATCTCGTGTCCTTCGTACAAATACAGTTGCGAATTTATCCAAAGATATTCCGTCCAATTTTATTGACTACATCGATGATTTACAAAGAATTTTTATCGCGAATACATGAAAATTCGCAATTATACGTGTAGTTTCGTAGTGATTCAAAAATTAATTATTCAAGTAGTTGAAACTGTTGATTTAAGAAGAAAATGTTGCAGTGGAATATTTTAAATATTGATACAGCTCCCATTGTTGTTCTGTTCCTTTTATTAGGAAAAGAAATTGTAGAATCACAGTTGCCTCTGCGAGAACCTGAAACAGGATGCTCACATTCCTGTATTTATCCCAAAATCTCTCATCAACGGAAAAGAGAACCGTAATTATGTCGTGAATTAACCCTTACACCACACACGCATTCTCTCGATCAAACACCCCACCAGAGGTCAATTTGGTCCTGCACAACCTTTGACCATCCGCCATTTTAAACTGTGCCGTGCGATCAGGTTGAAAAAATTATTAAATATATTTTCAACGTTGTTGAATCAATTGATATTAATAAAAAGTGCGATTGGAATACTTTACATGCATAAAAAAATACGTGAAACAAAAAAATTGTTTCGAAAAAAGTTTGCTTACAAGAAAATGACAGCGTCAAAATGACCCTGCGTTTGGTGCAAACGTTAGAAAAAAATTGAAAAAAGGGGCTGGCAAAAGTTTTGGACAGCGTAGGTGGAAGGATAGGATTTCGTATAATCGTGAAACGTCCTGGACGTGTATATGTACGGCATCTCTCGGGTCTCAGCGTGGTGAAAGCGGGATAGAGAGCCGCGAGCTTGCGGAGGCGAACTGCCGTGGAGCTCGGGACACGGAGAACACGCAGGACGAAGTAAGTTCGAGATGACGGAGTGGGGTCAGAGGATAACACGGGTCCCGACCGAGAGGGTGGGACCCGTGCCTTTGACACGAATACGTTTATGCGATCGCTTGGCCTCCGGTTTCTCTGGCTCTCTCGCGTTTCTCCTTTACTAACGCGACCCTTACACCACAAAATTCTACAATCAATGTACTTTCGAGGCTGCTATTCTTTCATTATTTATTTATTGTTTGTTCGTTGTTATTTATTTATTTATTCATTTATTTTGATATTGTGGTACATGGTGTCTTTGATTGTGCAATTGTTTGTTTATTTCTCTGCCCTCTACCTAATCACGTTTTTAATCAACTATAAAATAATCTAACATGAAACCGTCAGTTAAATAAAAATAATCAAAATAAAAAAAAATAAAATTGAATAAGGTTCCCTTTCGTGGCACCCTGTAAAATGATATTACGACAAAGCTTTATAAAATACGTTAGATATTCGGGATGCATTAACGAACGCAGCCCTTTTCCCTCACATAAGAGACTTTAATGTTTCAAAACTTCATCCCCCGTGGGGGCCTTTGTCAAAATATTCATTCGTTGCCACATCCGCTTACGCTCTCAAGATTAATGTTTGACAACTCGTCAATTATTAATATCACACCCCCGAAACCGGCTCAACGGACTAAATAGGACAATTTCGGTATACTCCATAGCCAATCCAGACGAAGATAATTTCCCGAAATTTTCATTCGCGTTCAACGATAGAACAAACGAGTTAAAAAAACTAAATTCTTTTGCCATTAAAATTGGTGGCTAGTTGGAAAGTTATATAGCCGGGAGTGATATCCGTCGTAGCGTAACTTGTTTACGAAGTCGGATGTGCGAGATTCGAACGTAGACCGTAAGGAACGAGCGGAGAGAACAATTAAATGGTTCGGTAAGTTATCTCCCTCAACTTTTGAAACTCCCATGGCCGGGGGAAAAGCTGGTTCGCGGTCGAACGGGCAAACAACTTTGATTAAATATCTCTACGGGCGGAGAACGAAATGAGTGTGGATAATCCCCGTTTGATTGTCTCTTCCCACAGAGCTCTCCACGCGGTTGGTGATGTTCAGCCGGAAACGAGAATATCGGTGTGTCGTCTTTTCTACCAGCCTCTTATTATCCCCGTCTCGTTATCGTTTACTTCTCTCGAGTACACACGCAATAATAATAAATTATTGTTTCTCTATTTCCCCCACCTTGTTTTACTTTGTTATCATTTTTTTAAAATATTGTTTTGGTATATTTCTCTTAGTTCATTCAATTTTTATTCCATTTATGTAGCATGTCAACTTGTTTCTTAGTTACAGATTTATTTTTCGTTAACGCTTCGGTTTTATTTTATATACTTTCTGTCTTATATAGATTGTCAATTTCCCTTCATTTTTGACTGCATATCTTCAGAGAAAATAACCTTAATCACTGATAATTTATCTTAAACTTGGCGTTCATTGTTATTTTTCTACTTTGACATTCAGTCACATTCATATATATATATATATATAGTATCTTCTCCACGGTTCAAAAAAATCCGTCCAACGATTGCAACAAATATCTGAGCAAGAATAAAACTCCCAGAAAATTGAAGACAGAAAAACAAAGGTTGGAACAACACGATTACACGAACAATTCTCGTATTATCGGTATCTGGAATGCAGCTCTTTACCATTGACTACTTTGATCACTTAATGTTTTCTCCTTTTAAATTCAAAGAAAATTTCGGAATAGAAAGATGACTCGAACAGACCTATATGGACGACGGAAACGTCGTCGAGGTTGTCGGAACGCATTACGAGATGATCGTGCGCGAGCTTTTGCACGTAAAGCTCGGATCAATTACGTAATGGTACGGATGAAACGTATGCGCTCTCCGCGAAGGGAATCATCCCTCCACCCCTCCGTAACACAAGCCTACGCGCGCACGCCGGAGTGTGCTACGTTTCCCACTCGTTCTTCTCGTCGATCCAAAGCTCACTCGCAAAGTGACTATGGAACAAAGGGTTCGGTCTCTTCTCTGCGGGCGCACAGTAATTATTATGCTCTTTGACGATCCCTCTCTGCTGTCTGTCAACGCGGTTTATACGTCACTCCGGAGAATCGATACTCGTGAAATCTCGATGAATCCTCTCTTTCCGCAGATCCGCGATTTACCTAACCCGTCGTGTCATTTTTTTCTTCGCGTTATTCTTCGCATAAACCTTCATTCAAAAACTTCATTTTTTTTTGCACCACAAATACGTAAAAAATTTTTCGAAGCAACGACAGACAAATGAAAATTCCACAAATTTGTAAATATATTTCCGTATATATTTATAAATGTAAAAACGAAAACAAGGAAAGAAAATCGATACTCGGAATTCAATCTAATGATGATTCATTAATGAGTACGATTACTAATTCGCTTGGTAGATTTATTCATTTTTTGGGCATTATTTTGGATTTCTATGTTAATATACACGTACGTGATTCAAATCGAACCATATTATCGAGAATGGAAAATGTTACGAAACATCTTTTATGATATTTATTTGTATTTTGAATCGACGATCGTTATCGTAGATGGAGCCTTCATGCACTGGTAAAAGATATTGAAACTTTCTATTCTGATAAGAATGAACGGAATGCATACACATGAATTTCATAGATCTATGTATAGATTTCTAGATCATAAAAATATATATATATATATATACATATATAATTATTGTCGACGCGTTACTTGCATCCTTATCATTATATATATAAGAGAAGAATTTATTCCATACTATAATTATAGTCTACAGTACTGACAGTACTGTGCTCGAGCCAAGAGCGCCTTAATGATTTCCCCTATATATATATGTATACACTACGTTGATGAATAACTTGGTAATGACAAGAGGCAGGCTTTTGTCGTTCAGCTCGTCGTCGTCATCATCATCATCGTCAACTTGGTCGGAGCTCTTTTAATTTTCCTGCTTAATTCTCGGATTAATTTTACGTTCGCTGTTCCCATTCTAGTTAAATCCGACGCGTGTCAATGGCCGGCTGGCTGAATCTACTCCCCATTGCATGCATTATTGACGAATCTTTGCTGTATTCTTCCGGAAGAATAAATTATTTCACCATACATATTATATATTAATCTTCAGTGCATCGTCGATTTAATCATCATTGCTCGGAGTGACATTTTTTCCCCCAGAGAGTGAATTAATTTACGAAAAACAGTTCTTATAATTTTGTGAGGAAAATTGTGAGAAAACGATTTTTCTTAACGAATTTTTTGACAATTGCATGAAAAATAAATATCACTGATAACGACGTTTATATGTTCTTGCAGTTGATTCCTTCTACAGTCCTCTCAATTATTTTTTTTTTCTACGATTTTTCTTGGCGAGATTTGTGACAATTGTACGAAGTAAAAAATAAAAATGGCCGATAATCACGTTAAGAAGAAGAAGTTGATATCGCTTTTTGGCTAACTTCGTACCGCCGTAGCTGAAGTTTCAAGACCGCAGATATTATTCAGACATACATAGCTGGAATACTTTTTGCCGCGAAACACGAAAAAAAAATTAAAAAATATATAAATATACATGTATATTTATGAATGAACTGCACTGTCGTTCTTTATGTAACGCAAGCTGCGGGAGTACGTTTCTAGAATATTGATAGATGTGGTTGTGTACTGGAATACATAATATCTATTGGTGCAGACGAGCCAGACGAAGCGTAGATACGACCGGCCCACAGGAGCGAGCGAAATCTCAACCCACAGGAATGACAATAGACTGTCAGATAATGAATCCCCACTGTCACCCTCTCTGCCATCCTGCGTCCTAAAATCCACCCCCGCCCCGGGCTTCCTCGCTTTCACCCTTCCCGGTTTTCTTTTTCTTTTTCTCTCTCACACCCTCTCTCACTCGTCTTTCATCAGCGAGGTCTTGAAGCGCACTACCCCGCAAAATTGAAACGAACAAGCGACTACCGCATTTTTTAAAAAACGAGAATACAAACAAATTAAAAC
The DNA here is from genome assembly GCA_963971145.1 of Sussaba pulchella. Lineage (NCBI taxonomy): Eukaryota > Metazoa > Arthropoda > Insecta > Hymenoptera > Ichneumonidae > Sussaba > Sussaba pulchella. Next base: position 18,479,594 of record OZ020169.1, on the reverse strand, counting down.
AATTTCAAAGCATTTAAGAATTCAGCAGATAATATTTTCTATGAGCATCTAACTTTTATTTCGTCGGTTCAAAATTTTTTTGGCTTTTTCTTTCGTTTCTACAAAACGAAATTAGAATACGTAAGATCATTGCTCGTTTTGTACTTTTTGAAGTTAGCTAAATAAATAAATAAATTTATCCAAGAGAAAGTTAATTCAACGAAAACGCTTGGGATAAGAACAATGTAAGATGTTTTTCCCGATTCCAAGCCGACCCGAGATACGATAAATAATGTTTCGCGCGGGAGCGTTCGCAGCCCTCGCTATTCCAACCACCCCTTCCCGCCCCGCGGCCCGTATTCTTTTTGCATCCGAATCTTGTAGGAAACGGCGACTGTGACCGAGTAGGCGAGGCGTCCACTTAGCGCTAATGCCCCTTTTATTGGTCAAGATCTCGAGCCGAAAGCTGAATAGATGCCCCCCCAACCGTTGCTCCCCGGGCTCGTCGTACCCTCGAGCTCCGCTTGCCACCCCGTGCTTGAGTGAATACTGATCCAAAGACTTATTCGTTGAAATCGAGATTCATCTCCCACCCTTGTCAAATTCGTCATTCGATCTGTCTCCCGGGCCGTTTTATTTCATTGATCTTCTGCCACGCGTACGCGTACGTCTAAATATGTTCTTCTTCAATTCAACGCGCTTCGTTGATGCGGCGAAAAAAAAAGTTAAAAACGAATTTTTCAATTTAAAACTTGCGGCCTCGTTCATCCAAATCTTTTTTAAAGGCGCTTTTTTCTTTCTTCATTTTTCCATGAATTTCTGTTTACAGCGAGAGGGATTAAAAGCTGGACGGAAAAATTCGTTTTTACATATATTTTTTTTAAAATAAAAAAATTATTTTTTTCAATAGGTGGAGGAGCCGTACAGAGGCTGCTATGGTATAAAAAAAAAAGAAAACACGGCGCGTCAGGCCGCATCCTCTGCACTGACGAACGTGAGCACTGGCGTCAACGAGTACGAGCGAGAAAAAAAAAAGTTTCGTCTCTCTCGCTCTTTAGCATCGCGATTTTCGTTTCGTTCACAGACGCAAAAGCTTCGCAAGCTCGGCAATGAGGATCCGGGGCAACGTATCGAACTGCGCTCGCGGTCCAGCCTTCCAGCCCGAATTTTCACCAGCGCCACAAAAAGCGGCGAAAAAAATAGAGTCGACGGGATGACAAAAAAAAAAAGAAATTTCATAAAAATGCACGCGCGTACGTATAATCCGGATGAAGCTTAGCACGCTATACGAAAATCGAGGGAAAGCGGCACGTCGGGTTGCGTACAGAACCGCCCACGTGAAACGAAACGCAGCGGCGAAAGAACGCAAAAAAAAAAAAAAAAGAAACCTAAAAACGGAAAAAAAGATAAAACAAAAGAGGGGAAAAAATTATCGATGGGTATGGAGAATGATACGCGCAGGCCATTCGGGCACATGAATTTAAAAAAAGAGTAAATTGAAGGAAAAAAACGATCGGCGCATCATTGATGTATAGAGTGCTATGTTTATTACAAAATATTGGCAGTTGTTTTCTCGGTGGAAGTTTTAGGCGTAACCACCTCGAGCTATGCAAGAATTTTCTTATTTTTCATCTTTTTCTTTCATCTCCGTCAATACTTTGGGACTCTTGTACACAATATTACAGTATATAGTACATAGATCCTAATCCGAACGAGGTCTCGATTGTAGTACATCGGAAAGTGGAAGATGGAACCGAAAAGTCTCAATCATACCTTAGGCGTAAAGAAAAAAAAAAAAAAAACATTTGAATAGTAATAATGAAAGAAAAAAAAAAGTTTAACTGGGAATTTCGTATAAATGTAAAAAAGAAAAATATATATAGTAACTATGTTTGTTTCTCCTTCTAAAACTAAATCATCGACCGGTAGTCCAGTCTCTTGGGATTGAAACAGCGATATTGCCGTCCAATCCGTCTACTAAATTTTATATCGTAGTACGAAAGTGTAAAATCCGACCAACAGGATCGAATTTTTATGTACGAGTGAGTTATCAGCCATAGGTACATTCGTTATAGAGAGATGGCCCAGGAATGTGTGTCTCGTTCGTGTATGCTCGGGCGATAGCGTAGGCCGGTAAGCAGTTTAGGCGTTCTCACTGGCTGGTCTTTTCTTATTCTGCGCAAATGAGAAACAAAAATCGCGTTTATACATTTAATATGATAATAATAATAATAATAATAATACCGAAAGATGTTGGCTCCTCGCACTACAAAATACAGACAGATTGCGGATGAAAACTTACATTTTGTTTCGTAGTTTTAACATCAGTGGTTGTTGCCCTCGTTTTCGAGCGTTCTTGCTCCAATTGGGCGTGTAGCGACGTCACTTCCAGCGTGAGTTCTTCCCGTATTTCTTGGAGTTTAGTAACTTCGGCTAACACAGAGGCTTTGTCTTTCACTACAAGGAATAACAAGAGAAATAATACGATATCCAAAAGTATTAAAAAAAAAAAAAAAACATAATCTTAGACCGCCAAAGGATGGAACCATTGCCGATTATTCACTTACTCTCTCCGTGTGAAAGTATTTGATATAATTTGCGATTTCTTTTTTTAACTTCGGTAAGCTCTTCCTTGAGCGCCTCGACGTCGTCTCGTAGCTGAGCTATCTGTTCGTCCCGTTTTTCGACCTCTACCCTCAACTGGGCGGACGTTATGTCGTCGTCCAACTGATTCAGTCTTGTTTTTAGCATATCTTTTTCTTTACTCTTCGTTATCTCGTTTTTCGTTTCTTTCTCGACTCTTTCGAAGAACTCTGCGTCGGACTCTGGAGCAAGGATTAAATCTTTCACCTACTATCCAAATTTGGGATTTTTCAATTAAAATCTATTTCTTTTCTTTATTTTATTTATTTAATCTGAAGAAAAAAAAATTCTGCATATTAAATAGAGTAAACGAGATTAGGTTTGAAGAAAATATACCTCTTGGTTTGCAGTCGCTATTATCTGGAGCCGAGACGATATTTGTATCTGTACTAGCATTGGTTGTCCCCATACTGTTGAATTCGTCCAGAGACATCGTAGCTTTTTTGGACTTTTTGTTGCTCTGAGATTTTTTCGAGCCGTCTTGATCTTTTGACGTTCCATTTTGCTCCTGAGCTTCGTAGGCTATCTTTGACAGCAAAATTGCCTGATGCAGCTCTTGCTCATAGGTCTCCTCAACAGCCTGGAATACAATTGCAACAATTTAGGCGGCTGGCTTAAGAAGTGCCATTGTTTCTGACTAATTACCAATTTATCGTATTTAAAGTGTTTACCAGATAACCCAGAGATTCCAATGAAATAAAAAATGTTTTCGAGAACCAAATGTTCTCATCTTGGAAAATTTATTTCAAAATTCGCTTTTATTCTTACAATTCGACCATTATTTTTCAGAAGCATTAATGTTGCCAAATAAAAAAATTAGAAAATAACAAGAAAAATCCCCATAATCATTAACATTACAATTATTCTAAATACGCCCAAACATAAGCCCTTAAAATGTCTGATTGGAATAAAAATAGTTTGTAGGTCAATAAACAAAAGAATTCTAACAATAATGCCAGATTAGCCAAAAACGTTGGTCCCCATTTGAACAAACCTACCATCGAATCTTTTTCTTTCCACTGCTCCCACTGTTGACTGTCTCCGCCATTCTTTTTCTTCTTGTTCTGTGCAATAAACAAAACAAAATGACACAATAATGAAAATTACGTTCGACGATTCAAATTTTCCCGCCGACCGGCTAGATCGTCGTCGTCGCTGATTGGCCGAGTGAAAAAAAAATAAAATAAACAAAGAACAAGAAAGAGGAAAAAAACAATCGCACGACCTACCTTATTAGGTTTTTTCTTATCATCCTTTTTCGGTTTTTGCTTGTCATTCTTGTTACTCTTTGAATTTGTCTTACCGGTATTAGTTGGTTTCGAAGTTTTTTTCGGTTTGAAATCGTCGTCGTCGATGCTGAGAACAGCGAATCGCGAAGGAACCGCGGTCGCCATTACAATTTTCGATATATATAGTTTTTTTACCCTTTTGCGGTAGCTCGCCGGAATCTCGAATGTCGAACCGACAATTCCAGCTTCGCCGGGTGGGAAGGGGGCGAGGAGGGAGATGAACTTCCGGTGCGCCGAAGAGACTAGACACGCGGTAACCTCGAAGATTTTAAAATCGTAACAAATATTTCGATACCCCCAATAAACTCGGCAACGAAATAACGATGCGGTATACACGCTGAATTACGAATGGAAATAAATCGTACGATGTCAACAACCAACGTCGTCGTCAAATGGCAACGTTAACCGGAAGTTCGGCGCTTATGCTACCGAATCGATCGAAGCGCCGTTGCGTCGTAACTCGTAACATTACACCTCTCGACAACGCAGAGCTGCCAATCTATTCGACGTGTACAATAATTATGTACATCTTTTTAACAATTTATTCACGTACGTCAAACACGTATATTTTTTTCCCTAAAATCCACGGATTCATTTCGATTGAGCATTCGACGACCTTCGTTCGTCCGGACTCCGGGATTTAAAACAAAAACTCAAATGCCACGTGCCGTTACGATAAACGTTGAAAAAAAAAAGAAAAAATCGATACGATCATAAATATTTAACAATGTTTGTCATTGTTTGTGGATTTTTGCGCCACGTATGTCGGCGGAATATCGATTGCATCCCATAATAGCTATTCCATCATAAATAACTTTACGTCCCGTACTATTTCTCGTCGAAATTCGCCAATCATTCAGCACGTGACTCGTTTCTATTATTTTTTTTTGTTGTTGTTTCCTATCTTTTCTTCATTCATAGCAAACATTGTATTGCTCTAACGCGGTTCAATGGCCCGCTACTATACTCGAATGTCGTTCTCGGTCGATTCAGCAGAGGGGGATCAGTGTAAAATCGTAACGATAATTGTATTAGATAAGACGAAGATAATGTTGAATTGAGCGGGAAAACGGTGAACGAAGGTTTGGTAACATTCGAAGAGCGAGCGATTTGCCGATGCAGCTTTGTAAAACCGTATATGATTAATACATCCGTATATGATTATTTACATGTATATAATGATCGTGACGATATTGCCGCTGTTGCGCCGATGCGGTTGAACCGCTGAGCTGCGATCGACTCCGGTGCTGGTGAGGTTGGCCGCACTGTCCGTCGTGCGACTACACAATCGAAAGTCTCGAAACGGAGACGATATAGCCGGGGCGAACACCAAAGCGATAGGAGGAGTCCGCGGAACGGAGCAAACTTGGGTAGCCATAGTTTTACGTTGTTATATACATCTATAGTTGGTGCGTTGTTCTTATCCATCCCATTGGACGGGGCCGCCCGTTGCATTTCGGGAAAGGAAACATGTACGTACGTAGTACATTGGGCAAAAAGCGTTGAGTTGTATCGAGTTTGGACCCGATTGTGTTGGGGTATTGAAAATAAGTGTTGAGAATTCGGTTTGCGAAGGTGGCGAGAGAAACCGCGCCGAAGTCGCCGGAACGTTGTTTTCGAGGACTTGCGAGTCGCCGCCGAGCTCGTGATCGTTCGCTGGGTTAGGTTTTTTTTTTTTTCTTTACGGAGAGAACGTTCTTCATCCTGGGACGCTCGCCAATTTCGTTAAGGCAGCGTCAAAAAAACGAATTCTGTCGCGATAGTGTGCGTGCAGCAGCAGCAGTAGATGTAGTCGCAGCAGCAGCAACGGCGGCGACGACGACGACGGCAGCCCAGTGCATCGGTATCCCAGAACCGCGCATACACCCTCGTATTCCGGCGTAAAATGCGACTCGTGCGTTACGAGCGCATTAGCGGTATTAACAACACGATAGTTTCTACGAGCCACGACGTTTGCGTTAACGGCGACGACGCTGCGCTAAGTTTTCCCGCTATTATCCAACAACTTAGTCCCGGTTACGAATTCACGAGCTTGTGCTCCGGGTCAATCCGAAATTACCATTTCCTACATTTTACACGTTCTTTCGAAAACATCGACGGTTTCTCTGCAATCAATTGTTCATATCACAGTGCTTAGTCTGCTGTTTTATTTTTAAGATTTTTTTTTCTTTTTTTATTATTATTATTTTTAAATTGTTTTTTGGCGTAATTCGGGGGCAATGGTGTTTTATGGTTTCTGGACTACCCATTGAGACACTGTGAATGCGTCGTGGCCATTGGCACTGCAGCGCTAGCAACGACGATGCTTGCCGCAGCTACGTAGCGGCTTGTACCAAAACGACACTTTGTTGAAGGCTCTCGAGTCTAAGATTCGTAGCTGCGAACTAATTTCGAGGTAAGATTCGAAGCTAGCGATATTGTACATTTTTTTTGTTCATTTTTTTAATTCGATTTATCAGACGCAGGTTTGCTCTGGATCGAAATCCGGAGGTTGACAGTTGTATGAGCAGGATCTGAGGAAGACCGTCGAGATGTGTGAACAAACGGAAATCAATTATCTGGATGGCGACGTCGTGTGGGTGAAGCTGGGCTCCTGCTGGTGGCCCGGCGAAGTAACCGGCTTCCACAATTTGCCCGAGGACATTCAGGTGGAGTTCAAGAAGAAGCCTCTAATAGCGGCTGTGAAGTTCTTTCAAGAAGACACTTAGTGAGTATATCGAAAATCTATTTTAAAAATGTGAAAATGTAACAATTGAGACAAAATATTATGTATCCATGGTTAAATATTATTCCATTGTTTTTAATATTTAAAATAGGGGACCTTTGTTCTTAGTTATAGACCATTTTACGGTATTTCGGTGCAAATTAAATTTTAGTCAAGATGCGGCTTTATTATTTTATTGTTTAGGTTTTTATTTCTCAAATATATATAAATAAATAAATTGTCACGACATCCAAACCGACTATATTTTTTTCACATGAAAAATCAACAATGCAAATTCTGTGAAATCTTATTTGTAATTGTTTTTCTAAACAATTGGTAAATATCAAATAATGATAGCAGAATAACACTCATTTTTGGTAATACTCGTGTGTTAGAAATAGATTTATTGTTGAAGAGAAAATTCAGTTTTTCACTGAAAACAAACCAATTCTTGTGGATCTTACATTTCATCGAGACTCATCACTGATTCGCTCAATAATTTATTCATAAAATATAATTGGACAAAGTCAAATGAAAGGAAAGACAGCGAAGCAATTTATTCATCAGTCAACGATAAGAATAAAAAACATTTATACACTATGCTAATACGATAAATATTATTCTTCAGTGAATTTGTGAAGAACTTGCATCAGATCTACAAGTACAATTGTACTCAGAAGGATGAATTCATAAAAAAGGGCCTAGGTAAGCGATTGAAAATATCAATTCTGTCCTGAAAAGCCACCATAACCATGGCATAAGATTGAAATTCCGTTTTAGACAAATATCGAACAAAGCGAAAGGATGGCTCGAGTTACATGGACAAATTTCCGGGAGACGTGGAAATGGCGGAAAAAATCACAGGAGGCGATCCGGATATTCTGACAAGTTCGAAATTTTCACCCGAGGAAAAACCCGACATATCGGCTCTATTCGGCGAGAAAAAAATTCCAAAGAGAAAACGCGAAGATGGTAACAGACGAAGCGAGGGCAGCGTCGTCGTTCGGAAAATAACGCATCCGCGTTTTTTGCGTGAGAGCGATCACGAAATTCGTATTCGTCAACAACCGAGTAGTTTGCCATCAACGCCAAAGACCCCGTCGAGCGATTCTCCGCAATTTTCGTGCCACTTGTGCAATTTCACGTCGTCACGTGTGAACGTGATAATATGTCACACGAAGAGTCATCGATCGGGAAGCTTCGAGAGTCCAGTTTCACGGCCGAGAATGTCCAGTCATTCGCCGTTGAAAAACGCGGTCAGAACGTCGACCGGAGACGGTCAAAAGCGGAAGTACGTGAAAAAATCAAAGAACGAGACGTGCAAGAGCAAAACCGTGCGTGAAACCGAGCCTGTCAAACGAAAATACGTTAAACAGATTGAAAAGACAACGCCAACGATGAAGAAGAAGAAGTCCGATCCCGAGCTGAGAGAAAAATTGTTGGCCGACTGGGACGACGAGACGGACGAGGACATGGACATCGATGTAAACAAAACTATCGAAAGCTCGATGGGCAGCCCGTCGACAAAAAATTTCGATTTGACCCTCGATCGAACGGAAAATTCCGATGATAAAATCGGCGAGGTCGACGACGAAACTGAAATAATAAAAGCATCGGAAAAATTGCTCAGAGATACGGAAAAATTTTCGTCGCTGTTGGAAATCGACACGCCCTCGCGAGCTTCGCTCGATTCGAACAACAAACATGTTGACAATGTTGACGCCGATGCCGCGAGTAAACACCCAATTAAAGACGATAAATCGTCTTTGTTGAAAAAACATAAGAAAATCATAACCTCGGACAATGTTAAACAAACCTCAACCGCTGAAAAGGACGACAAGCAATCGAGATTATCGTGCTTCGATTTTGACGAGGACGATTTTCAGGAACCGACGCCAGTGCGAAAAATTCCTCGAGTCTTTAGTGAAAAAAATACATCGGTCAAGAAAGAAATATTGAAAAAATTTACGATGAGCCAAGCGTTGAAGAACGAAAAAGCGGAAGAAGAAGCGGCAAAAATGCAGAATGATTTTTCTCGCAACAAGGTCGAGGAGGAGGTGGCGGAGGATAAGAAAGCACAGCGAGAGAAAGAACGCAGTCCGGAACCGGAGAGAGCTGACAACGAGCGGAAAATTTCTGTCAAAGAGGTAGAACCGGTTGTCGAACAAACGCAAGCGGATGTGACGGTGTTCGACGACGACCGCGATCAAGAAAACATTTCGAAAAGTAACGTTACGGAAACGGAAGTTGAGATCGTTGAGATACTCGAGGTAGAGGGAGAAAAAGATGAAGTCGAAGTGACCGAAGAATTGACTCAAAAAACGATGAACGAGGAGCAACAGCCGGAACAGCCGGAAGTCATTGCTACGAAGGAAAAAAATGAGGAAATTATCGACAAACCGATGGAACTCGAAGTTACCGTTTCGAAGGACGATGCGATTGATAAAAAATGCGAAATTTTACCGGAAAATACGTCGGAAAATCAGTCTGAAAAAGACGAAATAATGTCGGAAATGGCGACAACCGAGACCGAAGACGAAACCGTATCGGAATTGGCTGAATCATTGCGAGGACACAGCGAAAACTCCGACACCGATGGTACTCTGACTCAGGGAGGTTGGGACAGCACCGCAAAAGCGATAGAAACCAAAGAAATTGTGGAAAAAGTCGCGCCGAGACGACGCGGAAGACCGAGAAAGAGTCTGACGGTTCCCGTGGCTAGTGGCAACGGCGACGATTCTTCAAAAATCGAACCGTTGACAAAGCCGAAAGAGTCTCCGGCTGGTCGAGGTTCGGAACGTAAAACTTCGGAATCGGATTCCGATCGTTCGTACACCGGACGTAGACGCAAACCGAACAAACGTTACTTGCACTCGGAGATCTACACTCGCAGTCCCGACAACAGAGCATCGCGGACGGACGAAAGCCAGTCCGAGACTGACGAAAAATTGCCAAGGGAACCCAAAGGAAAGTCCAAAAGAGGCAGAAAACCCATGGCAATCGTTGAAACTCGGGTGGAAACTCTCGAACAAACGAAAGATCATGAATTCGAATTTTCAAGCCCCACGGTCGAACCTTCGGAAATTCAAGACGTAGCGAGCGTCTCGAAAATTCCGGACGATGAGAAGAAAACCATGGAACCCAAAACAATCGAGCCTGTGGAGACTGAGCCCATGACAAACGCTTCGAGCGTCTTGGATTTTGGTAAAAAGTCAGAAGCCATTGGTTCTCCCATCAATATCACGAAATTTTTGTCCGGCGACGCCGAGGTTCCGCCCAAGCAAGACGAACAAGTGAAAGAATCAACTATTGAGTCGACCGAAAACGTCGTCAATGCTGCGACGATTCCGGAAGAGATCGGAACTCCCGAAGAAACGAAAATCACGCCGAAATTTGACAAACTTCCGCCGAAAAAATCGCAAATAAAAAAATTTGAACTGTCGCAGATCGATCTGCTCGAAGCTTGTTCGGTTCAAGTCGCTGCAGAGTCCGAGGCGGCCAAGTTGATGGAATTTTCCGACGATACGGCAATGGACGTATGCGCGGAAGAACCCATCGCAAAGTCTGCGGTGATCGAAGCGTTGCCGGAAAAAGATGAGAAAGTCGAGATTCAACCGACATTGATCGAGCAAGAAAAAGACGAAGCAATTTCTGTTGAAACTGCGGATGATGCGACTGAAGAGCTCGTGAAGAATTCGACGATACAGACCGTCGAGGCTGAATTGGCAAGAATTACTAGCGAAGAAATTGTCGATCAAGCATCAAAAATCGAAGAACCAATGGCAATTTCCGAAACAAAGGAAACGGTCGGCTTGGAAAATGATGTAAAAGTCGATGCAAAGCCGGAGCCGGAAGATCAGCCTGTCGAAAAAGTAATTGCCGCGGAAGAACCTGAACAACAGCGTCAAGAAGAAACTAAACCCGCGGAAATCGTCCCAAAAGAGCCGAAAAAAATCGTAGACGAGGAAACACCTGTAAATTCTTATCAAGAAGCGTTTCTCAAGACTCTTCACATAGACAAGAACGACCAAAAGGACAACGAGACCGCAATTGCAATTGCGGAAAAATCGAAAGAACCGGAAATTTCGCGTGAAACAGTGGCGAACGAATCGGTAGCCATGGCAGCTGTCGCGGTTAACGAAGAATGTGCTTCACAGCACACGCAGACTGTTCCACTGAACGCAATGACCGAATTCGAGGGCGTTGAAATACTCGTGCAGGACAACATCGTAGACGGCACAAAATCGGGTGAAGCTAATGCTAGTCAAACCGATCTCGCGTCCAGTCTCGCTGGTTCGGACGCTAACCTCGAAGCAGCTAAGACGCTTTCGTTGGACTTGCAAAAGATCGAAGACACCTTAACGGACACTGTTCCGATGCCATTGCCCGCTTCGGAAATCTCCGTACCGGTGAAAAAACGTGAAAAGCCGAGAATAATCGAGAATGTGACGCTGAAGGAGCCAATGCAGATATTAAAATCAAAATTGTTGGAAAAACTTCCCACAAAAACGACGAAGCACAAGCTCGAGACGGACGCACCGAAGAAAAACGAGACGAAAGGCGGACCCAGAGCCAAAATGATGAAAATCGATTCGTCCGCGCCAAAAAGTAAATCACCGACGAAAACCCATTTCGGTGTATCAAAAAAATTGCAAGCGTTAAAGGCCGAAGAATCTGGCAGTGTTGTGGCTGCTGAGAAAGGTCAGGAAAGCGGACAAATTCAGGTAGCTCAGACGATAACCCATCCCGCCGAAGGAGAAAAATTTATTCAGCAAAGTTCGCAGAGCTTGGCCGACATGGAACTCGACATAAATTCTATGCCTTTTGTACTCAGCGAGGACGTTCTCACTCCCGAGAGCATCGAACAAATGCCCGTTGTAATATCCTCGATCATGTCCCCTGCACCGCCGGCCGCGACGATCGTACCTTCGATCCCATCGTCATCTACCTCGAGTACCGTTACAACTTCGCTGAGTCTCACCCCGACCTCGCAACTTGTAATCTCGAATCAGATGCAGACGGCAACGACCGAAACCCCGACGTCCGGTAAGAAAAAGAGTGGAACACCGGCAATTTTGAAAAGCAAAGCCAAGGCCAAGCCAACAATCACGAGTATAAAGACTCTGGTGCCGCCATTGACCGGAGGGGTCAAGGGTATAAAATTTCAAAGCCCCCAAGGGGGCAAGGCGATGCCTCTGATGTCTCAGAAAAGCACACCGGGAAAATACGTAATCGTTCAGACCGGAGGTCAGCAAATGCGTTACAGCGTCCAGGGTAAGCCCGGAATGTCGCAAAAGATCGCGATACCGGCGGGAAAAGGAGCGGGAAACCCGCAAATTGTCCAGCAAGGCGGCAAAGTCGTTATTCTGACGTCGGCTCAGTCGGGACAGACAAAAATGCTTCCCCTCAATATATCGAAAACTTTGAGCGGCAAAGTACAGAAAATTGTGAACAATAAGGGTCAGATTTACACTTCGATAAGTCCACAGGGTATGTTGACTTCGAAAACGATCATAGCGCCAAAGACCGACGCAAGCTCGCCGACTACTTCGAAACTTTCAACCGGGCAGAAGATAATAAACACGCAAGGAATAATTACGTCCAAGGGAGTGCTCACGCCAATTTCGACCTCGAAATCCGGTCTTCTGAGCACCCTGTCGCAAGGAATAATCACAAAGGGTGGTCTTTACACGCCCATAAGCTCCGCTCAATTAGCCGGAAAAACTATAATTAGCGGAAAGACGATCGTTAACAAAGCCGGAACGATTATATCGTCTCTCGGCTCTCAGACGCTGACAACGAAAACCGTGCTCTCACCTATGTCTCACCCGCTCACCGGAAAAACTATAATAAACGCTCAAGGAATCATGACGCCGAAAGGAACCGTACTGACTCCGATCACCGGTCAACAGGTCAAGGCATTGGCTGCTAAAAGTCCGGGAAAAGGTACCAAAATTCATTACCAAGCTGTGCAACAGAAGATGCAAATGCCGATGCTACAAAAATGCCAGAAAACGGGGATGTCATCGACGTCGTCGCAAACGAGAGTCGTGCCCGGTACCAAATCTCCCGGGGCAAGTGGAACGATAGTTTTTCAGAATACCATAGTTCCGGGTCAAAAAGTAACGACGCCCACCGGAAAGAAAATCATCAGGCAAGTCGTGGGGGCTCGTTCGCCGCAAACGGTGGTAACGCAAACAACTACGGTTTCGCCACAACAGGTTTTGCAACAAAAAGGAAAATCAACGAGCACGACGCCGAACGTGCAGAGGGTTACGGTTCCCAGAGGGCGACAGACAAAGGCTCAGCAAAAAATCGTCGTGCAAAAACTTCAAGATACAACAGTTCCGGGATCTTCACCGGTGATGAATGTTCAAGGAAAACCGAGCACGAGTATCGTCGGAAACGTCGGCAGGACACCGCAAAAATCGCCAGCGGCTCACAGAGGCTCTGCCAAAGCAAACAGAAATGCGCAGCATCAGAAACAGTTATTGAACGTGGCTCTCAGTTCAATATCCGCGCCTTCGAACGAATCTTCGACTCCGGCGTTGAAACAAGTTCAAGCAGCGGCTCCGATACTCGCTCCGATCGTAGCCACGGAACTGCCGATGCTGGACCAAGAAGGAATCGGAAAAACTGACAAAATTGTTGATAATATCGCCAAAGATAATTTCAAACCCGAAGCTCCGAGAGATATGACCGGAGAAACTCACAAAATCGAAGAGAACAAAGTTCCAACGCAGCCTCAGATAATGGCTTTGCCTACGGAGAGTAGTGACGGTACTCAGACTTACGTTCTCGTAACCATCGATGAACAGGGACAAATTCAACCCCTCGACAACAATACTCTGATGTCGCTCGAAGGCACGACGCAAAATGCCGACGGTACGAGAACTTTGTACATCGATCCGAGCTCCCTCGGCGAGGCCGGTGCCCTCGATAATATCGTTCTGCAATTCGACAATGGGGCCCTGCCGAATCTTCAGCCGGCGGCCAATACAGGCGAATCCGGTCAAAACGTCGTCCCCGCCGAAAGTTTCCCGTCTTCTGAAATAATTCAGAGCTCCAATCAAGATATTCTCGCGGCCGCTCTGGCCAATACCGATTTCCAGCAGGAAATTGGGCTTCCCGAGAACACGGTGAGCAGCGTTATGCCCAGTGGGCTCACACAAACGAGCCTTATCAATCAGACGATTCTACAATCGACCATAATACCCCCTACCGAACCAATATCCTCGCCCTCGGTCCTGGAAACTTCTCTGACCCTCAATCAGCCGATAATGACGCCATTGGAAGTCCCGAGTAGCCTGCCGATTCAGGTCGAACCCACTCCGGCATCCGTAATTTCGACAATTCCTACCTCTCTCGAACTACCGATCACAATCACCAATCCCAATATATCCTACATTGCCGCGAGCGTAGGCGGTGAGAGCCACATACAAATTCCCGGAAATTCTATGCCGGACATCGGTGATATAATGGAAAGTCCGGTGAGCGCGGAAATCTCTCAAGAAATACCTGCGAGTACTCAATATCTGGTCATTCCGAGTTTGAACGAAAACATGACGATTCAGGCACGAGCCATCGAGACCGGAACTGACACGGCCACGGGTTCGGTCTCGTACTCCGTTTCGATACCCGAAACCGCTGTTCTCGAGACTCCGCAGGTACAGAGAACGCCATCGATGCCGATAATCGACGATGGTTTTCCGGAGAGTACGGAACAAAGCTTCGAGACTGCGATGACGGATGTTCCAGCCGCGGAATCCACGGAAGTCGCAGCCGAGGCTGCGAAAACATCGATGGAAACTGCGAGCCCGAGTCTCGAACCGGAATCCGTGGTGGTGGATCCTCATAACGTCGCCAAAGAAGCGATGGACTCGCGGGAAATGTTTTCCGCCCACGAAAACGCGGAACAACTGAATCTTCCGGAGGCGGAGAAGCCAACGATCGAAAATGCGAACCTATCGAAAGAAATTCCAGTTGAATGTGTTGAGAAGAAGGAATGTTCAGAGATGATGGAAGTCGACGAGGAACCGAGGATCGAAGGTATCCCGATCGCCGCGTCAGCGGCGTCAGACACCGCATCCTCGGAGATGCAGGTCGAAGTGCAACCGGCGGAAAGCTTTATCAATGAATCTGCGTCTTTGGACCAATTTCCGGGGACTTGTCAAGGTGCTGAACATGCGGAAACAAAGCTGGAAACCCTCGCGTCGATGGACGTGCCTAAGGACGAAAGTTTGGCGCAAGAAGATTCGACCCTCGGTGCCTCGACGGAAAGTTCGGGAGCTCAAGCTGCAGTTCTCGAAACCGCTATGACCGTAGAACCGACAGCGGATATGGAAAATAATTCCAGAGAAAATGTTGAAATTCCAATCGCCGGTCAATCGGTAGAACCGTCGTCCCAAGCTGAGGCGGCCGAGCCTGCGGTCAGTGAAAACGTCGAGCGTATGGACGAAGCAGTCGCCGAGACTAGTCAAGAAGAAGCGCCTTCGCAATCCTACGAACAATTTAAATCGTCTACCATGGCGAGAGACTCGACCGAAAGTCCGACGCAATCCGCGGGTAAATCCGAAAATTCGCGAGAACCGTCGCAATCGGTGGTCTACGATCCAATGGAAATAGACGAGAATGCGGTTTCGGGAGAGCCGCCTACGCAATCCTTCGAGGATTCGAAGCAAAACGAAGCATCGCAATCTTACGAGACTTCGGTCGAGGTAAACACAAACGCACCGACCCAATCATTCAATGAGATAATGCAGTGCGCGGAAGACGGTCATTCCGCCGTGAACGCGATCGACGATCAGAGCTTTCCAACGCAGAGTTACGAGGTTGGAAAAATGGAAAATTTGCTCGAGAACATCGAGAGCGACGGAGCGGTGAGCCAAGAAGGCAACATACCGTCGCAATCGAACGATATCGGTAACGATGGCATCGGAACTACTTCGGTATCAACGAACAATCTCGGTCTGAACGAGGACGAGACCGCGAGTTCGTCCTACATGCCGGAAACCCCGGAAAATCA
This sequence comes from Sussaba pulchella, assembly GCA_963971145.1. Classification (NCBI taxonomy): domain Eukaryota; kingdom Metazoa; phylum Arthropoda; class Insecta; order Hymenoptera; family Ichneumonidae; genus Sussaba; species Sussaba pulchella. The sequence goes on along the minus strand of OZ020169.1, from coordinate 18,463,954 downwards.
GGAACGCGATCAGGATCAAGAAAGTGCTATAAGCACCTCTTCGTACGAAATTCCACCCTGCGAGGAGCTCAATATCGCTTCGTCCAGTGTAATACCCGACACATCGGCCAATTCCGAACACGGGACCATTCACGACAATGGTGTACCCGAAATTCCCACGTCATCCTACAGTTTAAATCCCGACAGCAGTTCGACCTCTCACGTCGATGCTCTGCCAACATCGAGCTACGAGGATCAAGTCGTGGTAGAACAAAATGTTTCGACATCGTACGAAGTACCAATTTCCATGCCGGGATTGGAAGAAAATTCGTCGCAAAATTTCGTCACGGAAAGCACGGATCACCGAGACGAACCGACGAGTTATTACGCTCGGCATCCCGAAGTTTCCGCGAGTTACTACGGTACCGTCAATCAGGACGCGAATTCCCGATTGGAGGCTGATCATCCCCAGGAAGAAGTCACGCCGAGTTATTACGAGACTCCTCAGGATATGACATCGGAAGCGAGTCAGAGTTACTTCAGACCCACTCCCCGGTACTCGAATCAGAGCTCATCGCCGAATTATTACGAAACTGCCCCCGAAACCGAAGCCAGCCAGAGTTATTATTCTCACGAGATCGAAACAACGGAACAATCGTCCCGCAACGTCGAAGCTTCGCAGAGCTTTTATCAGGAAACAAACGACGAAATGAGGTTGAGACAGCAGGGCGAGGCAACCCCGACCTACACTGAGCGTTATCCCGTTGATTATGCCCTCGCGAACTCCCCCATCGAGAGGCACGATCTCGTTGAGAGCTCGGTACCGGCCACGAGGCCTACCGAGAGGTAATATACATCGTTTTAAACCGGTGTGGCCGAACAGATTTTAGTCTCCCAAAAAAAAAATGTATCGACTCCTCACGGGTTTGCAATCAGGATGAAAAAAACAACAAAAAATGGGGATTAATAATGGAGCGCGGGCTCTAGTTTCAAGTGTACATAATAACAAATGACGAAAATAAGCTCGTAAGCGGCTAGAAAACGTAAGGCTAAGATTAGATTCTTATAATTTATACCTATATGAAATGAGTAAATTTGAATATATATATATATTATACATATATATATATATATATATGCATACGCGTGTGTATATGTATGCACATCTATGTGCATATATATACACGTATGTAATGTATAACAATATTATTATATAAAATACTACGTCGAGCGTGGATTAAATCCGTTATTGAAACTCGATCACACGAGCACTGTAGATTACGAACCGAGGAGTGCGCTTTTGTCATCAACAAATTATTTTTTTTCTTTCTTCTCCTTTTTTATTTTCGTCCCACCTTTTTTTCGTATCGATGCTGTGTTGTGGTTGCTACCGTGGTCATTGGTTCACGGACACTGTGCTAAAACTATTGGGACGGATCGACGGACGAGCGGGGAGCCTGAACAGTCTTGGGATCTTATAACGTCGGCATTATTATTTTATTTTGTTTTTGTTTCGTTTTTTTAACCAAGTAACTTCTCGCGTTTGCGTTACTTCGGGACATCTCGTTTCGAAGAGAAAAAAAACGGCATGAATTATTACAGGGCCTTGATTCGATACAATTTCGGCATGCAATGAACGGTAATACAGTAATATTGCCGGGAAAGATTTCGATATGGAAAAATAAAAATCGTGGAACTTTCGAAGGCTTATTAAATCAGCCGATAAGAATGTCGCTGATTTTCTACGATAAACATAAAAGATTTTTCTCTTGTCGTTTCCAATTATGTAAACTGCGATAATTGAGGTTAACATTTGATTTTTACGTGCTAAACGTACGTGATTTCGCAATAATGAAATAGTGACGAAATGAACTTTGAGGAGAACATTTGGAATGAATTTTTTAGCCGGATGAGATAGAAAAAATTATATAATTTTTTTCGTCAACATTTTCGGCAAGAATTTGTACATACGCACGAGGCTGAGGGCCGAAGTTTATGTGTCTATTTTCCTTGCTTTGTATTTGATCTTACGGGGTGAGGAAGAGACGGAGAGAAGCTTTTCGGTCCTTCGGTCTGCAATCGTCGAAACCCGAAACAGCGATAAAATTCGGTTGGGAAATGTTTTATTTTTTATTTTTTATTTTTTTATTCACGTTTGCCAGGCGCAGCAGAACGAACGATGAAACTGTCTCGTGCGTCGACGATAAAACGAAGATAACGAGGTGACTGTTTGATCGTAATGAGAATCACTTTCATGAATAGTTATCCTAGTATTTACGTTTTAGGATATAGCTCATAAAATCTCTATGAACATAAAGCAAATAAAAAGCCTATTATTTTAATTTTTACATTGTGTAATCTGGGTGTTACGAGATAATGTAAGTGATGGATATGCGATAAAGTTTTTTTTTGTTTAGAGAAAATGTTCTGTTCGACGACTGGCGCCGAAAGCGAATTGCTCGAATTGAAACTGACGACGATCATAAATTTTCGGTTCCTTCATTTCAGTTTCGCAATTCGAACATCTGGATTGTTTTTTTTTTTTTTTATATCGAAAACCTGTTGAAATTTTGAGATCTTCCCTTAACGATTATCGTCGGTTTGCTATGATAGAAGAAAATGCGCGACGATTCCGTGCCTGAGGGCCTCAAGTTAAATAGTGACAATCGAACGAGAATATCCGGTTTCCAAGAATCCTCGGACAGAACGAATTTTCTAAAACCCCAAGATCATAATTATATTATATTCTTTATAAAATTCATGTTATTCAAATAAAAAAATGAATATGTCTTTATTATAATTATTATTATTATTTCCGTGACATTGTTAAGCGTGGTCACGCGTGTAAATATTATGTTGAATATCCGAAAAAGAGTTTGTGAATTATTCATGCATCGTCTCACCGACAATTCGAGTGTAATAAGATCGCCGGACTTTTTTTTCTCCCCCACCCCCCCATAACGAAGTGAATCATTTGGGCTCTAACGAAATTTTTGAATTGTTGATGTTCTCTGCAATTCTTGAAATCTATTTGACGTAAAAACACTTCATTATTGCCGGATGAGAAAGAAAGAAAAATAAAATAAACACAAAATCTTACATTAAGCTGCGTTCCTAATAAGAGTGAACTTTATGATGAGACAGAAGACGAAAAGAAAAAGATAAAATTAAATTGTTACGTTTTTTATTGAACTTTCGGGCAACGTCAGCGGAAGAAGCGACTGTACTATGTTGAAGAAATAGATAAAGGGGACGATAGATATAAAAAAAAGTACTATTACAATCGTATCGATTATACTTGATATTTTGAACACTAACAATATTACTTTTTAATTTCTACAGTGTGCACCACATACGCAAATGTAACTATGGAATAAAAATAAATATACGGATATTTACGTAACAAATAATCTGTCGGAAGCTTTTTCATCGTCTCTAGCGTATTTTCGTGTTTTTTTTACTTTCACGAGTTTCGTTTCATCGCAATTTCCCGTTCCGCTATTACGGATCAAGCCGTCATTACGATTAAGGAAATAGTCTTAATTTCAATTTGAGAATCAACAGCGTCTATATATTTAATTTGATAATAACGTAACTAATGTCCGAAAAATTCTGTTCACCACGAACCAACAAAATTATCACTGAAGAAATTTTATTATTTATTTAATATCATTATCATTTATTATTTATTGGAAACCTCTCGGGGAATCAAATCTAAAAAAATACAAGCGGTTGTGAAATTCAATGAGCTCTCGTTTTTAATTTACGAAACATATTTATTATTTCAAAACAGAACAATTCGAAAATACATAAACTTATGTTTTCTTATTTTGGATCGTAGAGCCGTTCGTTTATTTACAGCGTATTTTGTTCTCGAAAACGTCGAAAATGTCTTTGCTATTGTAATTTCACTTACGCCAGTATTGGGCGAATTTGTGAAATTGTTCGACAAGCGCGGCCATTACCGCCGTAACCGACAAATCGAGTTGATTTTGAACGTAATGAACGGCTTCCTCGTCGCTCAGATCCAACCGTAGTTTGTCCTGCACCTTTTTAACGGCTTTGTCGGGTTCGAGAGCGATATCCGGCACGCTCGCGTCGACCATGAGGGAAAACAAATTGAGCATCAAATTTGCGTGTCTTCGAAGATGCAAGAAAGCTGTGTAACATTGTTTTCTAAATTCGTGATAATGCTCGGATCCGACGCCGCCCATTGCCTCGACCATTTCCTTGCTGAGCTTCATGGGTGGCGGCAAAGGTTTTGGATCTCTGCCCAGTATGTAACCGAAATCTATGTGAAACAATTTGCCGGAAGTCGTGAGAAGAAGATTGTCCAAATGTCGATCACCGACACCCAAAACGTAAGTTATTATGCAATAACCAGCTGAAAAATTAAAAGTTAAATAATTAATTTTCCAACAATGATGAAAATAATCACGCCCTTAGGAGTCTGCGCATTACCTCAAATTCGAACAAAGCAGTTTGACATTTTTTTTTTTAACTTACCGCAACTTCTCACGTAAGTATCCATAACTTCAGCCGATACCCCGTACGGTCCTGTTTCTGACGGATGGTGCTTGCGAAAAAAGCTCAATATCGAACCTTCGCTCGCCAGCACCTCGGCCACCGTTGTCGATTCGATAAATTGCAAAAATCCGTGCCTCGTGCTGGTTGCCAAAACTCTGAAACAAAAATAAAATCATCCACTTATCTTACGTTAAAATTTTTAAGATTCTTAAAATGTCATCGATAAAGATTATTCGTATGACCATGGACCATTTTCCGAAATAATTATTTTATTAAAATTGCGCACCTGTAGGGCGTCAATTTGAGGTCCAAATTTTCGCGTCTCAACAGTTTGTCCATTAGCGCGATGGTTTGCAAAATAAGCTGATCTTGTCGCAAATCATCGCCGTGTTTGAATATAGCTATGTATTCGGTGTTTTCCGTCGTCAGAAATGTCAGTTTGGACGGCATGAGGGCTGATTTGAAAAGGCTCGCCCTTAAACATCAAAATAAATAATTATTCCGGTCGCTTTATTTATTTATTTATGTAGTTTTAATTAATTTATCAATTTTATAAAACTGAAATCCAAACGAATTTGTGACTCATTACTTTTCCGGTATGATTCCTTTGATACTGATTTCCGGATCCAGCGGAAATGGTATAGGATCAAAGTTGGAAAAATTAATTTTAAAAGCCGGATCGGGATCCGCGAGCAATGCCTTCAGTCTGTCAGTTTTTCTCTTTCGATTGTCACGCTCTCTCGCAACGGCTTTAACCAACGCTACCAATTGATCGATGAATACTTTTTGTCCTTTAAGAAAAGCTCGTCGCTTTTGCCAGACGACGTTGCCCTGCGACAACGTCATCGAGAACATCTTCATTACGGTGACGTACATCTCGCGCACTTTCGTGTCTTGTTTCACGGTGATGGCCGGATCCGGCTGATCCTCGCACTCGATCGACAGATACCAGTAGAAATAATTCGCCAGTGTCGAATTTTGACAGGCTCGCGTTATAAGAAACGACGAGAGATCCATCGGCGGCTCGTGACTGCACGTCGACTGTCCCGTTTCCGATTCGCTGGACTACGGTAGAAAAAACAAAATCGATAATTCGTAGTACAGAATAGATATTTTTTAATTTACTTTATTAAAAAATTAAGATTCAGAACAAATACGTGACCATCTGGAGGACGCATAAATTCGAACGACGATATTTCTTTCTGTTCTTTACATTTTGATTACGTTATTTTTTCTTTTTCTTCATTCCAATAACGTAATTTTTTATTTGCTTCCCTTTTAGTCGCGTATTCTTTGCAATCAAATAACCGCCGATGAAATGGTAAAAAATAAACTCACAGCGGACATGGGGGCGGAGGTGGAATGATCGTTGATTCTCGAGTCCCTCTCGAACTTTTCGCTGCGCTCGGATTCTTGAACGAGTACCCGATTGGCAGCTTTGATTGCCTCGAAATCTTCGTACTTCAAAGCCTGAACCAATTGCAAAAGATAGAGCATAATGTCATCGTCGTGAGCTTGATTCAAACGACCTATAGCGTATCTTCTGACGGCCGGATGCGTGAAAGCGGGACCGAGAAGCTCGAGAGCGTCTTCGGGATCGGGTGGGGTCCAGAGAGCCAACATTTCCAAAGCTTGACGCTCTTCTCCGGCGACTTTCCAATTCACGCATTTTACGAATTTCGTTAATGCCTTTTTCTGATTCGACAGATAAAATCTGAACTTCCAGATGAGATCCTGCTCTTCGGTGGAGAGCGTCGTCGTCGGGGGATAAGCGAGAATCGTGTTGAGAGCGTCTCTCACGGTCGACGTTGGCTTGACCTCTTTCGTGTTACCGCCACTGCGCAAGCTACGAGCTAATTTATGGTGTTTTGCTTCAACGAGGTTTTCCTGAAAAATTGTAAGACGTCGAACACTTTTGAAATTAAACTGTATTCAAATATTTATCGTTATGAAAAATATTATTAACGAAAAATCAATTAGATCGAAGTTGATGTGCTCCTTGAGTAATTCGGAAAATTGAAGATGCCTGTTTTGAAGAATCGTTTATCTTAGCGAAACTTCAAATTTGATTATCCAACGAACCCGTTGTTCATGTGTATATGTATCATTTTTATTTTCTTTTTTATTCCAACCATCTCATGAAATCGTGGAATTAAATCGTTACAACAGGGATACGCGTGAAAAATAAGCCACAATTTGTATGTATATTTTTTTCTTCTCTTCAATTTTCTTCACCTGAGAGCAATCATCGGTGTGCCACAAGGTGTAAAAGTTGTAAATACTCTCTTTGGACAATTCTTCGAAGCACGTTGTCAAAGTTTTGAGCAAACTACGGGCTAACTGCACGACGATGTTCTCAATTTCCGTCAGCCATTTAAACATCTCAGACAAGTTGTAGTTTGTGTGTACCGCGCTATGGCTTCGGATTAGTTCAACGGGTCAATTCTTCGTGCAAAGACGCGCCGGTCACTCAGCGCGTACGGGTTGAGAGTGAGGAGAAAAGTGAGGAGAAAGAACGGAAGGGGGGCGGGGGCTAAGAAAACGTTTCTTCATTAATTAAATCTTACCTGCAGAATTTCGTAATCCGGCAGCGTTACCACATCTGGTTGGGATCTGTGCTGAACCACTTCGTCCCCGTCTTTTTCGTAATAAACTATCGAATACTGCGGAACGAATAAAAATTACAGAAAAATTAAAAAAACTGCTTACAGAAATCAGGCTATTTTTGAAGAAGTTTTAAGAAGTTGAGTTAAAGATTATATAAACTTTAGAAAAAGAAAAAAATAATATAAAGTCAATAAAATACTTATATGTTAATTAATCATGAAACATGAATCTCAAGAATTACCACCACAAAATATTTTCCCTTGACACTATTATGTTTAATTTCAATAATAAAGTCGAAGTTTATTACAGAAATCGATTAAAAATTGACGAAAACTCGAATTTATCGTACCGGAACTCCGTCCATCGTGACTTCGGGAAACTCGACCATAAGATAGAGATATTCCGAAGCTCTCTTCTCCCGCTCGTTGATGAGTTCGATTTCCCGAAACGTCAATCTGTCGAGCCAATCGACTCTGCTCATCTGCCCGTTTCTGCGTTTTTTCGCGAGTTTCGCGAGTCTTTGCATCTGCTCCTTGCCGTGATCGCGAGCTTTTCCCGGGGTCGAGCTCGGAGAACTGCCGTCCGCTTCGATACCAGGCCAGACTCTCAGATCGAGCATACCCTGACGGAAGACTCCGTGTTTTCCGAACAGAGAAATCGTCGTTCCTCCGACTGGTATTTGCGTACCTGGTCCGGCACAGTCGTACAATGTTATGCAAAGCTGAGCGTCTCGCGGTAAATCGGAGTACGATATGGGCAGTGTCACCCATTGGTTCCAGCTTTAATCAAAACCATGTTTCGATTAAATTTAATTCCAATAAATATTCCTTCAAATACTACATGAGACAAATCTTTAAATTAATATCATCCTGAACCATCGGTGAAAAAATGTCTGCGCTCAACTTTTTGACACTTTACATATTTGTCGAATGGAAGTTTTTAAATGCTTTCTTAGAGAAGGATAAAAGTCCTAAAATACTTTTGGGCAATGGGCCCAGTATTTTTAAGCAAGAATAATTAAAAAATCATCTCAAACGGGATAGAAACCATTTTTATACCGAACTGTGTTGTTGCAATTGTGACCAATGTCGGAATAATTATATAAATCGATAACACAAATGAGAATGCTCATTTAAAAAAAAAACCTTTGCATCTAGCTAACAATAATTATTTGTTGAACATCATAAGAACCCAAACTACGCACTAAAAAACGCTTGCTTAACTAGAGAAATCAAATCAAATACGACCAATGAGACTTTATTTAAAAAAAACCTCTCCCCCAGAAAAATTCACCACTTGCAACAAAATTTTTCAAAAACTTTGATATCGTGAGTACCGAGCTACTCACTTCCAGCGTGACGTAAAATGCTTGTATGAAGTGTGTACGGGCAGAGCTAGGGGTCTACCTCCTCCCCAAACCTGCAGAGAGGCCGTCAAGTCACCTCTGCCTCCACCGGCGCCGTACAAACCCGAAAATTTTATCATCGGATCCAGTAACAGTTTGTCATACTCGGGTTTCTGTCTCTTTCCCTCCAATGTCCCTCTGGAAAACAGAAAACCAAAGAAATTCATTTTGGTCGACTCACGCTGGATAATTCTTGGCAAAATATTTTTTTTCCTTCTTTTATTTTTTGCTGCAGCGGCTGTACCGATACGTAATCGAGGTGCATCCAACCGCGACTGACGCAGAACGATCGACTAGTATACCCATAGTCATTAAAATATGACGATTAAGCCTTGCGGGTCTTATCCACGCTCCATAATTATAATTTGTTTCTTTTATTTTTTCCGTTTAGGAATGTTAAGAAGCTTTGTGAACGACGTTGTACGCGTCATTGTGTGGTATCCGACATTCGACACTTGTGGTTGATTATATTGCTAAACGAGTTACGTAGATACTCACATTTTTATCTGTATCCTCGTCTCAAGGGACGAGCTGTAGACGTAAAAAAATTTGTCGCTGATATCCTCCATGTTCACGATTGAGAAAATGATAAAAATAAATAAATAAATAAATAAATAACTTAAATTTCGACCGGATCAACGAAAATACGTTGTAAACATGTGTGAGAAGTTATGTCCTTCGTGCGCTCGTGTCACTGCATCTTGGACATCAACCAAGCACGCGACATGGTTTTTTCTTCCTTACATCACACGTCTACGATGATAATTACAGATTTGATGTTGACCATTCCAACTTTTTTTTTTTTCTAGATGAACTTTTCACGTTGTGGTTTCGATTTGGTGATGAGCCGAATGAATGGAATTAAACCGATCGGGGAATGAGGAATCGCGGACTTGATTCATTCTTATTCATTGTTGTCAATTGACTATAGCGAAACATATGGTCGGATGTGAAGCATCAGCTGTCAAGAAAGTTTTTATTGGATGTCGGTAATGAAGGTGTCCCGAGCGCGTGACACAAGCGCTCCCTCGTGTTCGATTTTTTAAGCTGTTGGACAAACCTGCTTGGACGAGGAAATGAGAAAAATTTCGAATAAGCTTGAACGAAAAATAATTGAATTCGAATGACGGACAATTACGAATAAATACTCTAAAACAATAATAATAAAATGGTCTCAATAATCAAAAACAACAGATATTTATTATTCCTAAAAACATGAGTATAAAATCAATAAATATAGCGCTAACATTCGTTTTAAGTACCGAGTAAAATTATGCACATTCATTATGACTCAAATTAAAAATAACACGGAATTGCTATTCAAATAAATCTACTACAGTCTATTATATATAGATTGATCGTCGAATGTATGTCCTTTGAGCTGTTGATTGAAATTAATTTAACAGGTAAATTGTGTAGAATAGTATAATCTTAAAAATTAAATTCCGTTTTCTAATAGAATGTATCCACTTATCAAGAAGCAGCACCGACGTGCTTCTCGAGCAACATTAAGTTACAGTACACCTTACAAAGGAATGCCTAAGACTTCCATATCCACTTTAAAAATAAAAAATAAAAATTCAAGTCGAAGCAAATTATTCGATAATTCGCCCGTTATTATGCGAAACGTCTATACATTGCAATACATTTTTTACGTAATGTCTTCGAATCTCCCTAAAACGCTTGGAAACGCTCGAAATATCGATCAACTATTTGAGTGAAGTATGGAATTTTTTGTCCGCATAATTAGCCTGTTTCACTAGCTTAATTGTATTAGAGATCCTTCGAATCCGTCGGATCGTAGATTCGTTCGAAAAGAGCGCGCGTTATGCTTCCTGGAAGAATCTGATGCTCCTTTATAAGATCCTCCAAGGCTGTGGCAACCTATAATACAGAAAAAAACATCCATATAGTGCATATAAAATTTCTTGTCCATAAAACCATCGCATTTATTTAAAAAAAAAACCTTAATTTGAAGCTGCTCCGGCGTGAGACTACCGTCGTACGGTATCGGTTTACCCACGAATGTTTTTAATTTCACCGGGAAACCTCCGTAGATTGGAACGAGTGGAAATCGTGTTGCAGCGTACAATCTCAGCCATATTCTTCTGCCCCAACTTACCGTTCTGAATGCTTCTCGCAAGTTTCTCGTAAAGATTGGTATAATGCACTGAAATATGATGATAACTTGAATCAGACGTCAGTAGATCGGTAAACAATTCTAATATGGGGTGATTGAGACACATTTAGTATTATTTTAACCGCTCTAAATTTCAATATACAGAGCTAAAATGATTCTCCATAATAAAATTAATGTACATGTATGAAATTGCTATTGGAAAAAATTCAAAGACCGTTTTTTATCATGGGATTCTAAATTCACGAAAAACTTTATCTTGATTCGGATGATTAAACATTTAAAATAGTAGACAAGACTCACCACTTTAGCATCCAAAGCAACTTTTGCAAATCCCAATCTCTTTTTCCACATAAGCTGATAATAACAATCTCCAAATTGCGCCTCATAGACTCCTCCCGGTGAGATAGCGAGCATGTTTCCTTCCTTCAGTATCGCCGAGCATTCTTGTATTGTACCAGGTATGACTTTCAGTACATTGGAAATAATCGCCCATCCAGGAAGTTTGAAGAGAAATCGATCAGCCACCGTGTGGATCAGTTTGGAATGGAAGAGAATTACTTTCGATATAAAGTAATAGAGATCTATCGGGATAGCTCCGTGATAATACACAAACAGAGCCGCCTCGTCTTTTGGAATGTTTTCGAGACCCACAATTTCATAACCTATGGATAATTGAAAAACCTCAATAAATTTGGGACAAATCATTTCAATGTTAGAACAATAGAATTTTCAATACCATGAAATATCCAACCATGGGCATCCCAGACCGCAGCTACTAGATTGCGAGCTGCATTCTTCCAATCCGTACCATAAGCCTCTCTGAGTCTGACCCTGAGCGTAGTACAAAAACGTTAAGGCTCGTTAATTGAAAAAAAAATATTTATATATATATCTGTTGGCACCGATTTAATCTCTTACTTGCACAATTGCTATGCGTCCAACAAACCTGTGTAGTTTGTAGATATATAGTATCAGCGCAGTTACATAGAAGAGTAGAGCGATGACCATGGGAAGTAGAAATGTTACTAAAAGGGGCATCAGCAACCACGATAGCCATAGTGTAAAGTCCACGTCGATGTAATCAACTGTAATGAAAGAACAAACCCGTTGTTTATCCATCGTCATAATTATATTCTGCATATATTAAATCAAACTGATAAAAAATGTCAAACTCTCAAGGTGCGACAATGTTTCCAACAAAAAAAAGAGTTACTTGGCGTAGGTCAGGAATGTAACATTCGTGCGAGTCATGGTTGCAATGCGTCAATGATTGATGATGCGATAAGGATAAGACAGATTTGGTATCAACAGTGTCAAGGTTAAAAACTGATCTACAAATAAATACAATGAAACACGACGAATGTTTATAACAATCATAATTTACCTATTATATTCTCTATGGTTTTCGTGAGATTCGCAATTATGGATAACATATTTACAATTCGTATAAAAATTAACGTAAAAAATCACGACGAAAAAGTCAAAAAAATAAAAACAACAAATGTTTTTCACAATTACGAGTAAATAACAGATAAACGTTCGGAAAATTCGATCAACTGCATCGGTCGACTGTTGGGTAATCGTATGGTGCGATTTCAATTGTTTCACATTTTTAGATATAACGATTTATCGTATCAAACGGAAAACTTTGACCGCTGTTGAGTATAAGCTCGGATTACGGTACCGGACGGTCCATTCTTGACGACGGTACGTCGGTATGAACTGGTACATGTGTATACATATATTTTATTTATACGTATATATGTCTTGGTATTGTCATCGAAAGTTGAGCAGCTGAAGAAGTGGTGAACGCGTTGCCGAATTTCAGTCCCTCAAGGCAATACACCAGTAAGAGAACAAGGGTTTTTTTTTTTTTTTACAACCTATCGAAAGATTGTATTCTTCCGCATCTCTTGAAAGGAAGAAAAATTCAATTGACTTTTTAGTTTTTGAGATCTTTGTTGTTAAAGTTCGGCAATTTAACATGGTCGATATAGGAACGTGGGTGTATGGCGCAGACTCAAGAAGATCGCGAGCAACCTATTCGTCGGTTTCCATGGAAAAAATTCTACTACTAGACGCAGCATTTGATTCTCAACTATGTTGCAAATTTGGATATTTTTTGGCAACGGGATTATCGAGTATTTGTTTGTTGAAATTCAATTTTCGGTTCCCGCGAGTGATTTCTGACGTCACGCCGGGTTGCAGCGACATGACGATGCAGCGCTGAGGCCGAGGGATCGTCGAAAATATTAACTATTAGGAGTTATCATCAGGGACCAACCATTCATTCCGTCAGAAATGTATTCAAAATAATTTTATCATTGAATAATTCTCGATCAAATATCAGGATCCGTTGTAAAACAATAAGTCAACTGAATTATTGAAAACAATTATATAAATATGAAAATTTCGAATTTTCGCATGATAATTAATCATAGTTGTTAGAAGAAAAAGGGATTTAAAATCCATTTACATTGAATGAAGGCTTGTACCTGGTTGTAAGTTTATGTGGAAATCTAAATTGTAGCTGAGAGCAAAGTTTTACAATTTTTCGTACCACGCAAGTACTAGCACATAATTTTAATAATTTTAATTCCTCATGACTGCGGCTGTTGTTCGTTCTCTCTCTCTCTCTCTCTCTCTCCCTCGCCACGAGCGTTGCGCCGTCAAGCGGCAAATTTCGGTACAACTTTTTCATTAACCCATGCCGAGTAGCTTCATTCGCCTCTACTCGAGTCCAACTTCGCTGCTCGCACAGAATAATTGATTTTCGCTAGCCCGCGACCTATTGACATGAGATAAATTTCAACGCTTCGAGATGAAATATCATCTGAACGTGTAGATAGGTTAGGTCTGTCAGGGAACCGTTTATAGCTTATTTCAGGGAGGCTTTGCGTTTTGCAATGGCGAGTGACCCTGGAAGAGTTTTAGTTCCTTCGATCGGTTTGCATATCTTTTTCGTGACCGAATGATTTTTCGTTCCGTCGATGTGATAACGAAAAAAAATAATCAATCCTTCGCGTATGCGAGCTTGATACGATAAATTATTAGCGATAGCTGGCCATGATATGAGTTGGCGTCAGTGCTAACGTGTTGAACGACGAGGCAACTCTCGAAGAGACTGATGCAAATTCCAATTGCGTTGGCAACGTTCAAAGCGTATGGGCGACAGCCTCGATATTATCATCGATTCGTTGTCTCGTGAGCTACAGAACAACACCGGACGATTTATATTTCGTTGATCCGTGGATTTGTTGAAACGAAAAGAAGCAAAAGAAAAAAAGAAAAAGAAAGAACAGATCCATTGATCCGCGGTGCTGGCCGAATGTTTCGAAACCGATTGTACACTAAAGATGCGAGTTGCTTAAGGTGCTTTGTTTATTGTTGTTGCAATGATCTCATTTCATTGAAAAATTATTCACAATCACTGGCAATGCATTAAGAGCTTATTGCTAGATTGATTTTTGTCAACCCTGAATGGAAAAAAAAAATAATTTCTGTAATTTTGTATGGGAGAAAATAAAAACAATTTTATTCATTTATTTTTTTTGGCAGTGATACCACAATCTAACAGTATGATAAAATAGTAAGCACTGTTAGTCAGGAATGGGCATTTATTTTATGTAAATGGTTTTGAAATAAGGTCATTAATATATCATGGATTATAATTTCTATTGAATATTACAATTTATTATCCTACAATAATAACTCTTCCAGATAATTATTGCACAAACATGGAAAATTGCGATCGTCGCATGACAATTAATTATAGACATTTTTTGGAGGAATATTTTCATAACATTATGATTGAATAAATCATAAAAAAAAATCATCATCATAAATCATGAATCATAAATGTTCATTGTTGACGTTAGTAAAATCTAGGCACTTGCAATGCTCGGCCAATTTGTTTCTTTTGTTAATTATTCATCATAACAACGATTGCACAGTCATGTCTGACGACGATGCTACAATGGAGTTGGACGACTCGATGGATTCAGACGAAGACATATTCAGTACTCACGGTCGTCGTCATGGCCCAACAGTCAGACGAACCAAGAGTTTGCGCACCCTACGTTCTCACTCGGGAGGCAATCCTCACTTACCTGGAAATAATTTGAGCGTTAGGCGCAGTACTCGCAATAGAATGCAGACCTATGACAATCTCAACACCAGCTGGATCTTAGGTACACAACCGAAAACATTCGCATTAGGAATCTGTCATGGCACATCGATCGGCTGTCGAGCTGATGCCAATGGCTTCCCAAAAAATGGCTTCGACGAAAGATTCGCAACACCTGAAATATTCCGCTTGCAAGTTAAACGATTGTTTGCACAATTCTTCCAGGAACTCAAACTCTGAAGGGGTATCCAATGTTTCAACAGCACGGATCGTCATCGGACAAGGATATGGCGGACGAAGCGCCAGAGAGGCCAAGAGACATCCGGGAACGCATGCCTCTGAAATCGCGCGAGAATCATCCGCCGTCGAGCAGATCTTCGACCAGACACATGAGGGACAGAACGGAGTTGAATGGCAGAGAGCTCAGAGACAGATCGGAGAGAAACAGGGATATGAGGGACAGGTCGGATCAGGAGAAGAGTCTTAGAGAATTGACCGATAGACAGGAGATCAAAGAGAAAAATGGATCGAGAAGCAAATCCAATAGTGTAATAACGAACGACGAACGGGAATCGAGGTTGGTTGAAAAAAAATTAAAAATATCTATTTTTGAAAAAAGAAAAATGGAATAAAAAAATGTTTTTCTACATAGAACGCTAAAAAATGATAGCCCGAATCGCACGAGGGAAGGTCCGGTGACCAGACTCTGCGGTAGTTTGACCGAGAAGGACGTTAAAATTAAGTCCGAGCCCAACGGCGCGAACGAGGAGAGCTCGCCGGAGAGCGACAGGCCGGAAAACAATGTAAATTCCGATAACGAGGATGTCCGTAACGATGATAAAGCCGCACAGGTACAATGCATTTGAATCTTCAAGAAAAATATTAAATCAAACGAATTTAACGCTTGTCATCGCTTAAACCTATGGCGCTTTTCGTTTACAGGGATACGAAGATATGTACACGCGTATAAAACGAACGAGGAGAAAGTCTCAGCGTCAGTTGCAGAGACGCAAGAAATTGTCGGACCAGGAGAGCGATCTGAGCGAATCGTCGGACTCGCCGGGTCCGCATAAATACAGTTTGCGACAGAAAAAACCGACGATCGATCGGTTTCAGGCAAACGTCGAGCCCGTTCGACGATCTATCAGAGCGCTGCGAAGCGTTCTCACTAATTCAATGCGGTGTCGCAAGCACAGAAGTAAAAGTTCGAGTTCCAGCGATTCGAGCGAATCGGAGAAACAACGCTACGACAAGAAAAAAGGAAAGAAGGGGAGGTTGGTATCAATTTGCCCAATTATCGCAACCGTATTATGTTCGAAGTACATTTCAAATTCTTACGTTTGACGAATCCGCGAATCCTTACTGCGCCTCTGTCCTAAAAATTTTATACTATTTCGCAGACAATCCGCGATACCCCAGGGCGGTCCAACAGACAGAAAAGCTGACATTGATCCTATAACATTGGACGTTAACATTCGATTCAGCGACGTTGGCGGTTTGGAATCGCACATTCACTGTCTCAAAGAAATGGTGGTCTTTCCCATGATGTATCCCGATGTGTTTCATCGATTCCACATCACCCCACCAAAGGGCGTCCTGTTTCACGGTCCACCCGGTACGCATCCAATTAATTTTTCAATCAAAATTTTTCGTTGAATTGCGGTTCAAAGAAAAAAAATTCTAAAAATGTGATAAATTTGTTCTTATCTTCATTTCCACGATTATTTTTTTCTAGGCACCGGCAAAACATTGATCGCTCGTGCTTTAGCAAACGAATGCAGTCAGGGTAACCGAAAGGTGGCTTTCTTCATGAGAAAAGGCGCCGATTGTTTGTCGAAATGGGTCGGCGAGTCCGAACGACAGTTGCGATTACTTTTCGAACAAGCCCAGCAGATGAAGCCGTCCATTATATTTTTCGACGAGATCGACGGTCTCGCACCTGTGAGAAGCACGAAGCAGGATCAAATTCACGCGAGCATAGTTTCGACTTTGCTCGCACTTATGGACGGTCTGAGCGATCGCGGAGAAGTTATTATCATCGGTGCGACGAATAGAATCGACGCGATCGATCCCGCACTTCGCAGACCCGGTCGATTCGATCGCGAATTGTTTTTCCCACTGCCAGCGATGAAAGAGCGATTGGAGATTCTAAAAATTCACGTTAACAAATGGAAAGATCCACCCGGCGAGCCGCTTCTCGAAGTTCTTGCCGAAAACGCTACCGGTTATTGCGGCTCGGATCTTCGAGCTTTGTGCACCGAAGCCGTGCTTCAGGGCTTGAGAAGAACTTATCCACAGATTTACATGACGAGCAAGCGGTTGTTGCTCGATCCTCAACGAGTCGAGGTACATTATTTCGTATTAAATTTTATTTGTTACATTTTTTTTACCGATGATTTTTTTTAAGACGTCTTCGGGGCGATTCGACATCGTTAATCTTTGTGGCAATACCCAGGCGCACCGATACTTACCCAAGCCGTTTTCTTTCTAAACGTTTTTCAATATTTTCAGAAAAATAAACAAAAAATTATTCTGACTATCCTTTTCCTTTGGAAAACCTAGTAAATGCGATTAACAAATGTTGTCTTTCAATTAATACTGACATGACCCTACACGGTACAACGCTGGGGTAATGCATTGCCCCAGTTACTCATCGAAGGACGAGCCCGGACTGTTACCCAGTGTAGAATCAAAGACAATTTCTTCGTCTTTTAAATCGAACGATTATTCCAACAGGTTAAGAAACGAGATTTCATGCAAGCGAGTTCCGTTCTCGTGCCATCGTCGCACAGAGCAGCGCCGTGCATCAGTAGAAAGCTGCAGCCGTTTTTGGTGCCACTGCTAGGTCCCGCTGTCGAGGAATTAGTGACCGCGGTCAAAGCGATATTTCCTCAAGGAATAAAACCTTCGTTGGCCAAGTAATTAAACGATGATTTTTTTGCTCTGTTCACGTTACATCGAACCATTAATATGACGAATGATCGAAATTACAGAGTGAAAGCCGTCAAGGGTATTCATCGTCCACGATTATTGGTTTCCGGCGATGATGTGGCGAGCGGTCAAGGACCTCGGTTGGCGCAAGCGTTGTTGTACCGAATGGAACACATACCCGTTCAAACGCTCGACGTTAGTACGCTCTTCGCGGAAAGCGCGAGGTCCCCGGAGGAAACTTGCGTGCAGGTAAACGATCCGTTATTTTTCATCGCAATTCACTTAATGTTTCAATTATTTATTTATTTATTTATTTATTTTGATCATTAGAATGAAAAAAAAATCTAATGAACGAAATTTTATGTCAATCCATCGCTGGTGGATAAAATAAATCAGAGATTTTTACCCTCACCGACACTCAATAAATACGAATTAGATGGATTTGACGTGTCAATTATTTTGGCAGGTGTTTAACGAGGCAACGAGAAACATACCGTCGATAATTTACATACGATCCATCGATCAGTGGTGGCCGCTCGTTCCCGAAACGGTAAAAGCCGTTTTTCTCTGCCGACTCGCGTCCCTCGATCCCTGTTTGCCCGTATTGATTCTCGCAACGAGTGACGTTAAGTATCAAAATCTCGCGCCGCAACTGAAAAATCTATTCAGCGAATTGCGCGGCGAGATATATACGTTGAAAAGACCGACCGAGGAACAAAGATCAACGTTTTTCAAACCAATATTTATGGTACAAAGCCTTAAAGCTCCGCAAGTGAAGGATCTGACGGTACAGGCGCTCGAGGATCTACCGTTGGCTCCGGATCCTCAACCGAAGCAATTGACGGAGGACGAGAAAAAAATTTTGTACGAGAAGGAAGAAATTTCACTCAGAGAATTGCGAATTTTTCTGCGAGAAATTTGCTCGAAACTCGCGAGAAATCGACAGTAAGTAGATCGAGTTCTATAACCCCGTTGGAATGTCCCTCGGCCGGTGGTTTACTTCGAACTTATTTTGAGAACGAACATTTACTTGAACAATGCATTTTTCATATCGTAATTCGTTGTCCGCAAGAAAATCTAATTTACGCTTAATGACTGGTTCACTTGTTGAATAATCAATCCTAACTCGTTACCGATATCTTCACAGGTTCTTCATGTTCACGAAACCAGTAGACACCGAAGAAGTGCCTGATTACAACATGATAATCAAACAGCCTATGGATCTCGAGACCATGATGACAAAAATCGACATGCATGCTTATCTCTGCGCCAGAGACTTTCTCGAAGACATCGATCTCATTTGCTGCAATGCGTTGGAATACAATCCCGAAAGGTTTGTCAAACGTACAAATTAACAAAAATTTATCGATGGTAAAACGAAATAACGTAAGTTTTATCGTCGCGAGACGATTAAAAAAAAAAACGAAAGCGTTATGCTAATCGCGTTGGACGATAATCGTCGCAACAAAAATGTGGTTGCGGATCTAATGTCCGTGCAACATCGGGTACAAGGTTTTATACTTACGATAATGTTGTGTGTTTTCATGTCAGCTTGCGCGATAGGCCTTCCCTTGGGATTTTAAAGAGGTAGCACAGTTTCTCCTGTTTTTCAATTGCTGTTGTTGCTCTGTAGTCATCAGTGGTTTTCAATAAAAATGATACACCTTACATTCATTACAATTGGCTTGTCGATAACTGTAAATACAATTTGAAAAACAAAAAACAAATACACCGAAAAACGAAACTGGACATCGACTAAAAAATCGACAGAAGAACGATAAATATATATATTTTCTCACGCGAAATCGAAAAAGCCCTCATTGAAGACCACTCGCCTTAGATATATTGGCTTTATCATATATTTTCCATCAAAGAAAATACCTCATCATACACGTAAAATACCCGACAATTTGTCCACAGAGATCCGGCCGACAAATTGATTCGTCATCGGGCTTGTTCGCTCCGCGACAATGCCTACGCTCTGATAAAAGCCGAATTGGATTCCGATTTCGAGGACAAGTGTCGTGAGATATCGAACAATCGTAAGCGCGACGACAATCGCGAAACAGGTAAGAACTCGAAGAACGAAAATTCCTCACCGGGTGATAACAAATCGGAAAAAAAATATTCCTCGAGTCCGGGCGGGGCTGTCGTCGTGAACGGTCGAAAATTCAGCACTTCGAGAAAACGCAAGATACCAGCGTGGGCCAGAGGTTACGTGAAAAAAGTTCACAAGAAAAAAAAAATAACGTTGGACGATTCAACGACGGAAGTAGCCACGAAATCATCCCCACCGCCTGCCAACGAGCCAACGGTGGCCAGCATCGATTTGGAAAAATTTCAAGAATTCGAGACCGAAGCCAACAACGTTCTCAACGGTCGGGCTACTATTTCCGACAATACGGATACGGAACAAGATTCGACGATCGAAATTTCCAAGGACCAGAAAATTGCTGCCAACGGAATTGTCGCCGAACAAACGACAAAGATGGAACCTACAACGAGTTTGACGGAAGCCGGAAATTCCGAAGACACGAAGAACGTGGAAAGCGCGGGTTCCGGATCTTCGTCAAGACGCGAAAGTACCGATGATCTCACATTTGCAATCGACAGCGATTCCGGCCCAACCGAGCCCGGCGACAACGATAAGGTCATTGTCGACAAGGGAGAACTCGAGAGCGCTTGGGAGCATACTGTTAAAATTACGGAGGAATTCTCCGTTGAAGTATTGTGCGATATTTACGTTCAACTGAGTCGATGCGTTGGAAAATTCGCTCAGGAATACGATAGAAAATTACTGCCAAAGGTAAATTATTGCATAAAGAATAATATAATATCGTTATTTACTTTGATTATATGTAATAATGTTTTTTCTCCTTTTTATTTCTAAAATTTCACGATTTTTAATGGTTTTTCCACTTTTTCCGTTAGCTAACACTCCATCCATTCAATTTTTCTAATTTATTTGATTTCGCCGCCAGCTTCGAGCTCAGTGAACTATTTATCTTTTGTCTGTTCAGGATTTGCTCAAGGAACTAAAACGCTTCGAGGTGTATAAAGCAACGATTAACGCCGTACCACCGGAAACATCGATGCATTCGGACGACTGCGCCCACGACGTATCAATGTCATGATATCAGAATTAAAAGAATGTGATTTAACAATTATCTTATGTTCACGCAGCTCAAACGAATCGCTGAATATTATACGTTTTATTTCAATTATCATTCGAAAAATCTACGTTACGAGGATACGATGTTATTTTTTTTTCTTGTTTACGTGTTGTTCTTCGCAAACTGCCGAATATTACCAATCAGTACGGAATTACCACCGATTGTTTGGATAATTAAAATCGTGAATTGTGGTAACACAGTATAGGCTAAGAATGTTCGCCGAAGCTACCGTCTAGCTTCGAATCATATATTTGTATATAAAATTGAATCTTCGTTTCGTAGAAAATGTTACTGTCGTATTTAGAAGCAAAAAGAAGAGAAGGAAAAAAAAAATCATCCGAGTTCGTGCGATGTGAGCGGACGAAATGCGGTGTACCTGAATGATCGTCACGTCAATCGCAAATCGTCGTCCCATTTTGTCTTTTATAGTTTTTAAATTATTTATCACATTTAGCGAACGATCGCTCGTAATCGGCGCTCCCTCCTCTTCGTTAAGATTAATTAATATGTCATATTCAAGCCGTCACCGCGTAAAACCGTAATTATAACCGAGGCAGTTTCCATATCCTTAATTATTATTTTTTAACACAAAAAAAAATTCGACAAAGCCAAGTCGAGAATGGATTTTTCTCTGCTACAATACGCAGAAGAAGTGAGGCTGATGTCGCAGACTCGCTGGTCGAACACTGATGATGGTAACTTTCTGTATGCAATGCACTGAATAATTATTTCCGAAAAATAATTGAGGGGAAGAAAATAAGAAGGTAGAGGAGCCATCGTTTCCCCCGGAAAAATCATCGAACGGTGGTACCAAAGTCTTAGATGTTAAGTTTCAGGCCTAGCACAGAAAGGTGACGATCGGCATGTATGTATCACAAAGGTGTACAAAATCTAGAGAAAGAGAGAGAGAGAGAGAGAGAGGGCGAGAGAGAAAGATGGAGACAAGTATAACTGTAAGGCATAGACTAAGTGATCGCTCAGTTACCAAAAGTGTCGTCCGTAACAGAAAATAGAACCAATCACATTTATTTTTCTAATCATATCCAAGGACAACTCCTATTTCTACCATCCCATATTTGTTTATACAATTATCAACACCAACAGTCGTTATCCAAGCTATTTTCCACGTCAGCAATTGACCATTTATTATCAATAAATAATATATTTTGTTTTTTAAATATCAGTTTGCGGTTGATTTTTATTATAATTTTTTATAATCGAATAATCGAGAACCAGGAAAGTCTCCGACGCTTGTAAACGAAAATATTTTGCGAACCTTTTCGGTGCTTTCTTACTCCAAGTGCTATCATCTTTGTCTCGCTGAGAAGAATAAAATATCGAATTAAGGATACACGCGATGTGAACGAGCCAATTTTCAATGAGCTTCCAATCGTCACTGCCCATCGAATTATATATTCGTTTGGTTTCATCTCGGCTTTTCACTTCACGCTTGAGTCAAGAAATAATTTTATCGCTGCTTAATTATCGCGTAGTTACCATGAATTATTACACTGAATCGCCGAACGAAGAATTCGGTGAAGCCTCGAGTATTAAATTAATTCTGAATGTTATTTGTAATTCGTATAAAAAACATTGCCGGACGCGTGAGCGATCGAAATTAATGAAAAATTAATGAAAAACGAAGCAGAAGAATAATAAGAAGAAGCATACACTGCCTTATTTATTTTAACACATAAGTACACTTTCTTGTCATAAACTGTAGTGAAATAAAGGAAAATTTCATAATTTAATCGGCTGCGAATATCGACGTCATTCTATCACAACCCCCTAATTAAAAAAAAAAGATAGACGAACGTTCTCGTCGACATATATATTTTTTTCTCTGACGCTCGACTAGTCAAACGTCAGAAATATGAAATTGTATCGTGAAACCATTTAAATTAACTCGATTCAATCACAAATTAAATTTCCAGTGAGTGTTGAAGTGCTCAATACGTGGAAAATGCAAATGAACCGAGGTCGGTGATTCGGGAAAATTAAATTCAATGTTAATTCGTAAGACGCGAGATCGATAAGAAAAAAACATGACGTCGACAAAAGATTTCACGTGCATCGGGGGTTTGGAAAAGCACATAAGAATCGTGAAAGAGACTGTGCTATTCCCTCTCATGTACGGGGAAGTTTACGCAAAATTTAACTTGAGACCACCTCGCGGGCTATTGTTTTACGGTCCTCCCGGTAAATCGTCTGGAATTTCGAGACTTCTTTAACCCTTCGTAGACGTAAGTTTGCATAATTCACGAGCCTTAATAAATCGTTGGATGACGCAGGCACCGGGAAGACTCTGGTCGCCAGTGCACTGGCCGTGGAATGCAGCAACGCCGAGAGAAAAGTTTCATTTATATCTCGCAAGGGCTCGGATTGTCTTAGCAAGTGGGTCGGCGAGAGCGAAAAAAAATTACAAAAAATATTTCTACTGGTCGGTAATTTTTTTTAAATTTTCTAATTATGCAGTTTCACGACTTTTCCCAATTCAACAGGTTTTGACGTTTTAACTCTGGGGAGATATGCTGGGAAACTGCAAAATTATCGATTTTTTATTAGATTATTTTATTTTATTTTTGAACGTTGATAATATTTTCGAGCTATTTTTATTTTTTCAATGAATTTTTGTAGGCACAGCAAAGCAAGCCGTGTATTATATTTTTCGATGAAGTCGATGGTCTGGCGCCTGTGAGATCGAATCGACAAGACATCGTGCACACGAGCGTAGTTTCGACATTGTTGGCTCTGATGGACGGCTTGGACAATAATTCGGAAATAATAGTTATCGGTGCTACCAACAGATTGGACGCGATTGACCCAGCTCTTAGAAGGCCCGGACGATTCGATCGTGAACTTTACTTTCCCCTGCCGTGTTATATGGCGAGGAAAGATATTTTATCGGTAATGGTCTGTTAGACAAGGGTGGGGCTTTCATTTAATGATAATGTATTTCTTTACCCCCAGTTTGGCCAATCCCTCAGAGGGTGGAGGCCTGCGCCACTCCCTTTTCGAAATGTATTTGAAATACATTTCGTTCATAAATCATCGTGGATTATTATAATTCCCATTAAAAATCAGAATTTACTGTGAGACAATCATTCATCAAAATTGTTCATAATTATTGCAAGAAATGAGAAACGTTCAATTGATTCATGATTATTAACCCTTAATCTGCAACGGTGGGGCACTCGTATATTAGTATAGTTGATAAAATTTCATGCATTTTGTGGAATTTTTCTCTGGTTTTTTTTAGTGGATAGTATGTTTGCTAACGATTATTTCTCATAGTTTTCTGGATTATGAACTATTGGAATAATAAACCAGCATTGGTAGATTGTTTTCTCTCAGACGACTTCGGTTTCAGGTTCACGTTAGAAGCTGGAAGCAAAAACCTCCGATAAAATTTCTCGCCTATTTGGCGTCAAAAACTGTCGGTTTTTGCGGTAGCGATTTGCAAGCTTTGTGCGCCGAAGCCGTCATGTGTTGCGTCAGAAGACACTACCCTCAAATATATACCTCAAAATCAAAGTATCATATAAACGAAAGATCTCTGAAGGTGAGAACCAAAAAAAAAAAAAAATTTATCATCCGACAGATCGAGCGATCGAGCGATTTATCGTCCGAGCGATTTGCAAATTTTTTTTATAATTGTTCAAGGTGGAAAAACAAGACTTCGTAAAAGCTAAACAAAACATTGTTCCTGCATCCCACCGAGTAACGATTATTCCCGTCAAGTGTTTGCCAACGAAGGTCCAGCCCCTGCTCCAGGACAATCTGTGTTGCATATTAACGAGACTCCAAGGAATTTGTCCGGAAGGAATGCTAAATTCCGAAAATGTGTTAGTCTTACGATTTAATTCCCGGCAATTTACTTCAGATTTTTGTTATTATATTTTTGTCCGTACTGAAAAAACGACATTTTTTTCCGAGATCGTTCGTATTTTAAGTCTCCAACAAAAACTCAAAGTGTGACTGAAATTCTGGATGTGATAAATATTTCTTTAGCGTTGGTAACGCAACATCGAGATCATCGAGTTGTCCAAGAATCTTGTTGTGCGGTATCGATGATTGCCACACTCGACATCTGGGTCCTGCACTTCTTCACACACTTGAGCATTTGCCATGTCACGTACTGGACGTTACAACTCTGTTCGAAGAAACGGGACGTGCAGTCGAGGAAACTATAATCCAAGTAAAAATAATAATCCTCGTGTTGCCGATTGCATCAATCGAGTTTCATAATATATGGAGA
This sequence comes from Sussaba pulchella, assembly GCA_963971145.1. Lineage (NCBI taxonomy): Eukaryota > Metazoa > Arthropoda > Insecta > Hymenoptera > Ichneumonidae > Sussaba > Sussaba pulchella. Next base: position 18,438,808 of record OZ020169.1, on the reverse strand, counting down.
CATTATTTAATCCCAAAATAATAATAATAATAATAATAATAATAATAATAATAATAATAATAATAATAATAATAATAATAATAATAATAATAATAATAATAATAATAATAATAATAATAATAATAATAATAATAATAATAATAATAATAATAATAATAATAATAATAATAATAATAATAACTGTGTCCTCTGAATCCGAGGTAATTCACGACCGCCTGCATGAGGAATTATTTCTATTGATGTCTGGTTTTCATATAGAGGAGTTGGTAGATTATCTCAAATTCGGAGAAAGCTGTAGGCAATTTTGGACTTGCAGCTGCTGTTCTCCTTTCTATTAAGCTTAAGGACATTGAAGATTGAAATTCCTCTAACCCCCAGCCCCCTCGAGCGTCCTCCACCAAATTCCATGCATAGTTTGGCTCAGTCGCATTACTTACCTGAAGCGAGGAGTTAGGGTTTCATTGGTCGAAACTGATGTCGACTTAGAGCAAAACCTAACTTTTTTGAGGGAATTCAAGTTCCCACGAAACTCGAACGTCGCCATGGATTCGTCCCAGAAATATAATACAAAATCTCCATTAATATTATTCTACTTGTGACGAACTATTCAAACCGGAAAAACGATATTTACGAGTGCTGAAGTGGTTACTGACATTTTTTTTGGAGATATGAAAACGCTATAAAACTCGATTTGCTGCTTCAAAGTTCTCGAGTTTCTCGAGTTATAGACATTCGAATCTTGCAGAGTCATTATATACACACTCATACATTTCGAGAAATAACCGAATACGATTTCGGAATGTATCCCGTACATTTCGAACATGCTAATCCTTAGTCTCTAACGTTACTTTTCGTGGCCACTACGCCGCAAGGATGGGTCACTCGTGCTCGGCGTTCTGATAAGTACTCTAAAGTGCTCTCAAATATTCCACAAACTTCGTGAAATCTCACCAACAATCCGAGTATGAGAATCGATAATTGTATTGCTGCAATAATCACATGTTAAAACAATGTAATCATGTGAACAAAACGAAACGTGAAGGACGCACCTTCGCGGCAAGGCACGAGGGGCCCGTGGATGCAGACTACGGGTTAATATGTAAATTCCGATAGTCAAAGAGCAACCGTAGACACGCAAACGCGTCCTAAAATGGCTCTGTGTCTTCGAATCTTACAACACAACCTTCGATCGTGGATTTTCTTTGCGCGTTGAAATGTCGAGAGCTGCTAGCAAAAAAATTTACGACCGTTCAACCTACACAGCCCTTTCCGGCGTTAAAGGGCACCATTGTCCGCGGCCCTCGCGCCATGTGGAACCTGGCTGCACCCCACAGGTTTCGAAGGTGGTTCCAGCCGCCGACAGATGTGAGTTAGAAGTACCGTCCAACAGCACGGCAGACGTTCTCACGATCGCGTGTTGTAGGAAAAAAAAACAAAAGGTTTCAACCTTTCTCGTCTCGTGCGAGCTCAAAACTACGGAATATTAATTATTTCTCACAGACGCCTACGGCAAATGCAGTAGAAAACAATTTCATAATATTGGACGTTCTTGTCGCAGACGCATTTGAAAATAAATATATATATATATTTTTTCCTTTCTATGTACCTTATCAGGGTTTTTTTAATTGATCCAATCTTCCTGGTTGACACCGGAGATAGTTAACGCTAGAGCTATTAAAACATTTTTTCATAAAACGTTTAACCCTTCAATGAGATCAGTATATTAATGTATGGCGCAGCTGAAGCTGCAGCACCCGATAATATGAAATCGAAATTGATGCGTCACGATAAAATAAACACTTGCGACAATATCGATCGACTGAACCAAAATTTTTAGTCGAAACGGTCCGATAAAAATAAAATCGGTTTAACGGGATTTGACATGAATATACAGAACGATAATAAAAGAAAGCAGGGAACAGCAAACCTCAAAAAAATATAATTCTGCACCTTGAATGCCCTACTTTTTGCGTTCGTCGACCTATTAGCATAGATATCAGTTACATAGTCACCTTTTAGCATATGTATGTATGTATATAAAGTATGGATTACTTTGTCAGCGCAGCAACCGACCGCAATCTTAATACACAGTCCAGTGATTGGTATAGCCTAAGCAATGGATACTGCGCGAGAGTTTTGTATATCGTACCACTTTCGTGGAATGAAGCGTATGATGTCCCCACGGTCGTACGGTATCACGGACCCCACTGTAGGCTTTCCGCTAAGCGAACAAGGAAGCGCTTTCCGTTATGCATGCTTTTACATGGGGCAATCTTGGGCTACCTATATGGACTATATAATATTATTATTATTATAATTATTGCTATCGTTATTAATTACCAGAAAACAAAGATGGTCTCAAAATACTAATGATAATAGTGAATACATTTTTTATTAAAATAATATTGAACTTATTCGTTGTAATTAAAGATTATTCATTTTTATTGATACAATATCGAGACACTCTCGTTGGTGTTCAATAATTATTGATGATAGTAATAATAGTTATTATTATTATTATTATCCTGACAATTATCTACGTAAAATAAAAATTATGCTTCAGTCTCCTACTTGTATTTGGGCAACGGCTCCGCATGATTGTTCTTGAATTATTTGCAGAAAGTAAAAGCGGCAAGACACACGCTTCCGTCGTTGCTCTACGTTCCTGACATACTGTCCTGGTGGGAATTGGTGGATGAAGCCGCACGCGTGGTATTCATGTCACTGATGCGCGGCCTCGATCGTTCCGTGCATTTGCTTGTATTAACCACGGCCACTTGTAATTTTACCGATGTCCCGGGGGAGGTAATTATAGCATCACAATTGTCCATGAAAATATTGTATTTACGTAATCGTGTCTTACGTGTATCCGCAGATTACGGCGTTGTACGACGAACATCAGGGCGAGGTGTACGAGGTGCAAAAACCTGCTGGATCGGAACGTCAAGCTTTTTTCCAGCAATTATTCGGAAAAAATCACACGCGCAATTACGGGCCCAACGACATATCAAACAGATCGTCCTATGGTATTTAATAACTAACAATTTTCTTCCATCGATTCTTCTTCTCATTTTTTTACTGATCTTTATCATTCGATCGAATTATTATTTGACTGAATTCTTCATTTATCACTAAATCATATAATCACATAAACCATTTTTTTAGCCGATTTCATTCCGATAATGGGTCCGAAAAGAGTCAAGACGGAAAACCGCAAACAAAAAGCCAGTAGTTCACAATTTTTCGAACCGATTGGAACGTGTAAGTTCGACAATATCTCTGATCAATAAATGAACAAAAATTGATGAAAAATACTTGTTCAGCCGAAGTCACGGATATCGCAGCGCCGAAAAAAATAAAAACGGAAACAAAAATCAGAAGCAAGCTCAGCGCCGTAGATCCAAATAATTCTACGACCGGAGCCAAAACAAGTAATGCTATCGCGATCGATCGGACATGTTCGATTGTCTGTGAATAATGTATTTTTCAGCAGGGGCCGCTGCCAAAAGAGAGCACAGCGCAGCTGGCGAAGGTTCCTCGGCTAAACGTCAACGTCTTCCGTCCGGATTATCGTCCGTAAAGGTTTCGATGAGTTCGGAAAAGCTCGGTGATTCGCAGATTCAAGATTTGCTCAGTAAAATCGTTCGATCGACCGAGGATTGGACGAGTCAGCAACTGGAAAGTCTCTACGCGTCTTTGGAACTTACTCTGGAAAAAACCGAGGAAGACGTTTATTTCGCGATGAACGAATGCCTCGAACACTTCAACGAATTCGAGAAGATCAGCGAACTTGTAAAAAAAGAAGAATCTTGATGCATTAGAGATTGTTCAATTATTTTTCTATTGAATAATTAACGTGTCTTATGTAAGTGTCGTGTTGTTTGTAAAGAAAAAGTATTAAACCGTGATTGCGACTACCTGTTGCATCTGTTATCGGTGGACTTCATGAAAGGCACGCCGAGCGAGTAGCCTTTAGAAATGCAGTCCGAACTCCCAATAAGCAACCAAAAGCCATCAAGGGGAAGAGTTTTTCTTATATATCGCATACCCCCACCAGGCGCGCGCTTCGCGCTCACTACCTCTGTCTGTCTCTCTCACTCTTTTCCCCATGCGATTCCCGCAACAAGCAACACGCTCGAACGAGTTCCAACTTAGTTAGTATTCCCCTCGCCCATGCAAAGACGTTTTCGATTGCGCGTGGACATTTATTTCTCGAATTTTTGTTTCACGTTGATATACTCATTGATTATTATTGCGTACTAATTGCTATTGCCTATCACGCAATAGCAATGATGTTCATGAACGCCCTTATCTTTGTTCTTTGTTATCTTTGTGTTTAACAAATAATTAATTAATAATAATAATTAATAATAATTAAAACAAAAAATTTCTAATAAACTTGTTCGAGTCGGAGTGGAGGGGGGGGGGGGGGGGGAAGCGCTCGAGTTAAAAACTGGGGAAAGTTGCTTATTGCCGGGTTGCTTATTGGGAGTTCGGACTGTATGTATGGGAAGATTTTTTTTTCGAAATAACCAAACGTAGCCAACGCTTTCAAAATTATCAATTAATTTTTCGATTGACTTTAAACTAAATTTGCTTCCATAAAAGTATTCCAGCCGTTAGTCATTTAATAAAACGTGATGGTTGTTTAACTTTGATTCCGCTATTTTTAACTTTGAAATAATAAATTCGAAGCATGGGCGGGGTATCAACTTTTACGGGGCTTTAATTATTTCCGCTTGTTTCTCGTCCAGCGCTGCTGCTTCTGATGTTTTCAATTAGTCGAGGCCAGTTGAATCTTTGGATAGGAAAGCAAAAGACTCGCAAGGTTTCATGGAAATTGAGATAAACTAATTTGATTCCAAGGCGAATTACACGAAACAAAGTCATTGCCCATTTAGTCACGTATTTAATTATACTTTTCTATCTCAAGTTATTTCTTTGAACGTTCACTCATGAATTCTGACGACGTACTTCTACTTCGATAACTATCGAAACTATTTCAAATGGTTCATGCATACGACTTTTTTTTAAATCATTCGAAACCGGCAAAAAAAGGAATCTCGATTTGTTTTCGACTTTGAAGAGCCGAAGAAAAAAAATCTACACCCGGCAAAGTCATCACAGCCACAGTGCGAGTGACATTTAATATAATCAACGGATGCACAATCTCGATCGAATCTTTGGCGTGCAATGCTGTAGCGAATAGCGATTCGTTGAAGTGTAAGAAAAGATGGTTTGTCGCTCTGTCGTCGAGCCGATGCACGCTGGAGAAACGAGTGAGAGCAAATCTCTGGAATCTCATAGAGAGCAGAGAGTGTATATCGCGGGGGTACTTGGATATCCTAGTAGGTCTTATTAGTCCACGCCGGGCAGCGAGGCAATGCACTCCGTGACGGTTACATTACTCTCGATTGACAATAGACTAACAAAATCTTTTATCATTTTATTTAACGATATCACGAGTTACCGAATAGTCGCGTATTTACTGAAATTGTCGGCATTTCCGAGGGTTTGGGTGCGAGTGAATTGAAAATTATTTTTCGCATTCGGCTACAGATTCAAAAAGTTGTTGCGATAAAGGGGATACGTAAGTAAAATATTTTATTCCCACTGAACATGGATAGGCACATTTGAACGAAGAAGTATTTCATTGAACCATTTAAATATTAAGTGCATTTCCAATCGTTATTTAAACCGACAAAAAATTGAGTTACGTGGCAGCTAGTGGACAATAACTTATTATGTATGTTTTCCCAAAAATAGTAGATACTCTACTAATTCTGTATTTAAAAACACTCTCGACCTCTGAATGGTGAAAGCCTTTGCAAAGATCCAACATTTTCTTGTATTCAGCGCCAATGGTATTGCTTGTTGCAAGCTACCGCCAACTTCGCGATAAAAAATCACTCGGTATTCAAACACGACAAAGTATCAAGTCTAGAATTATTCATTATTTGAACTCAAAATAAATAACGTGTCCAAAACTGCATAATATACGTTCCCTGTCCATACATCTCGCCTATCCCCGGGATCGAAATCGGGTGTAACATCTGATTGATTATTCCCAGTTTCGTGAACCCTAAGTCGCAGCGTGAAAAGAAATTTTGCATTTCAATAAAAAAATGCTAATTTCGAAGGTTTCGCCCCTTCGCGCAGCTGCTTCCCGCTTACTTGCCACAGGCCTGCTTATTTGACTGTAATGAAACGTTGTGCGTAAGCGTTCGTATTCTTAGAAATTAATTGTAATGCCGTGACTTCCATTATTCCATTTTCAAAGCTATCTCAATCGGGCGCATTACAAGCTAGTATGCGACTAAAGCAAGCGCACGATATCAATTGGACCATAACTTCCAGCGTGTTTTCTCTAAGATAGTACACTTTATAATTTTTTCATCAGCTAAAAAAAGTTTCGCTCTTTTAATGGTAAAATAATTTGTAAAGCTTCAATATTTTGTTCACGCTCAGCATAAATAGAGCATTACGTTTTAGATTGCTAGCTTGATCTTCGCCGTCTCTTAGAATACTTTTCCGGTCGTAAATAGTAAGGGCAGACGCGGGGGAAATGGACGTAAAGAATCGTGTCGAGATGCATGTTTAATCAAGATAACATTTATTATTATTAACACTCTCTCAATACTCGCTGTACATAACTTAAACGATAAAAGCACATGTTTATACTTAAGCTCCGATAGTTATCGACATATGGCCGTTTTATAACAGATACGAGCGATACATCACTCAATAACCGTTTATCACAAAAGATCATCCAACATTATTTCCTCTTTGATGAGCACCGACGATTCCAGACGCCCACTTGTGTTCTGACAAATATCAAAACCCACCGGTTTCAGATCACGGGCTGTTTTCTTCCACTCGTTTATTCGGCATTCGTTGTAGAACAGGCTGTCCATATCGTAAACATTGTCATTGTTATTATTACGATGAGACGTACGATTCTTCAAGCAGTGGGTGTAGTCGATGAAATCGGGAATTATATCACCATTTTCGTCGCGATAGTGTTCGGAACGGATGGAAACCTCGTCGTCATCGTAACATGCGTCGTTGGTTTCCGGTAACAACGAATTGACTTGATCCACGTAAGAATCAATGCTGTCCTCGTTTTCGATGTGAAACGAACAATTTCGTTCTTCGATATCGAGATTACAACTTCCGTTATTTACCCTACAGTACTCCTCGATTATATCGTCATCTTCTCGATAAACCTGAAGATCCCGAGGGGGTTCGATAACTTCGACAAAATCGTCGTCAATTCGTATAAATTCTCGAAATTCATCCGTAATTAGGCGTTGACGTTTGATCCTGCTGGGAGGCTCGAGATTAATTTCCATTGTTTTCCGAGGTCTCGTAATTTTCAAAACGACCTGTATCTCTTCTTCATCGTCTTTGTCGAGATGTCCGAGTTCCAGTCTCGGCGTGTTATCCAAACATTCCCGGCTGATGTCCTTTTCTTCTATGTCCATCAAACGAGACCCGGCCTCGTCCCTGTTCCACCCACATCCGTCATTGACGCAAGGATCACGCTCCTTGTCGGTCAATCGATCAAATCCAACTTCTTTCACGTTCCAGAGTGACGTAGCGTCGTGGCTGGTATCGATAGTTTCGTCTTTGTCTTTGCGTATCCTCTTCAAATGTTTTCTTTTGATTGACACCCGTGAAATAACCTCGTCCCCGATCCTCAGAACAATTTCCTTTCTCGGTTTTCGTCTACGATGTTTTTTCTTCTCGTGAATCTGTACATCTCTTATGCACTTGAAACTACGTCCACAAATTTTGCACTTTTCTCCTATAATCGTGACGCTGCACTCTCTCAGAGACGGAATTATCTCGTGCCAACCTACCATAACACGGGTTCGACTGTTTCTCAAATTTTCGTCGTCACCTATTATCTCACTTGTTCCACTCGACGATCTGCAAGGTCTTTTACAACACGCGTAAAGATCATCGTTGTTGTTGTTGTTGTTGTTGTTGTTGTTGTTGGTTTGGTTGTTGTTGTTATTATTATTGTTGTTGATGTTCTTGTTGATTTTGTTGCTATTGCAGTTTATGTCACGGCAATTATTTACCTGGAGGCCCATGAATCGTAAGAAGTCGTGCTTACCGTTGACAGTGGAAGCCTCAACTATTCTTGTCAATTCTCCGGTGAGCCAGTTTTCCTCGTCTTCTTTAGAAGAGTTTGCCGATGAAATCGACGAATCCGTCCACAAACCCGTCGCCATTTTGTTTATCGCCGTTAAGTCCCGGTAAGATATCAGTCTAGAAGTAGAAAGAAAAAAAGACCTTCCGTCGTATCGATGTTCTTAAAAGATGACGAAAAAAATCATCATGTTTCTAGCAATGATCGTATAACCGAATATAATGACTACGGTGACGATACACCAAAGACTCTAGAGTTGGCTAGTGAGAGGAGATAGTCCGATGGGTCAGCCGTCGGCCATTTTGTCGTCGACCGCGGCCTAACAAAATGGCCGCCCGTTAATGAAACACGCGGATGCCTCGAACTACGTTGAATATTATTCGACCCTTATCAGTCAATAATAATCAATATTTTATGTTAAACAAGTGCCTGAAGATGGTAATTGTTTATATCCCACGTATGTTTCATAATAGTGTTCATATCCAAGTACCATCTGCAACAACTTATGGTCCCAACGTTACTTTGTTACAAAATTCAAAACGCTAAACCGCACAAACCTCGCGCTCACAGTACCACATTTTTCTTTGCCAATATAACGATAATCTGAAAATATGTGTCTTCAATCAACGATGACTCACTTCAACGACCAAAGGGCAACGTGAAAATAATTTTATATGTTCGCCATGTTTAAATTCGTCATTGTTGATGGTTCCTTCAGAAAATAGTTTCGTCTACGCGGCAAAATAACGAACCGTCTGAACACGCAAACGCTATCAAAAGAGAAAGCGAAAACAAATATGATATTGCGACGCGGTTTATTTGAATTACAAAATATAATGTGCTGTTTTTCGCTTAATTTATATATAAGATAGTCCTTCGTTATGGGGTAGAACGAAACGCCTAACGATGATACCTGCGTTGAGTACGCTGCGACAACTGAATGCTCGGAGCGGTCGGACGGTTGTGGACGAAGAATATTCTTTTGTAAGAGATGGAACGAGCGTACCGTTGTGCCACGTCCTACCAATGCGAACCACGCTAGCACACTGAGGGGCCAACTGCCGAGTACGTCTCTTTTTACCGCGTGGACCTTTGCAGGAACGGTGTGAGTCAGCTAGCGTCGTGTTACCAACGCCGATGTCATCGACGAAGTCGTACGAATTGTCCCGAAGGGCGTTACCGGAAACGGACCTTAGAAGATAAGAACCTTATCGCTACGTACGATTGCCACGTCGACACTCGTCAATGGTCCCACCGCTTTGGACTTATCACAGTGCTTAATTGACGTTAACGAAAAACAAAAAGTCTTTTCACTCGTTCTTTGTAACTTCCGGTAATCAATTGGACCTTGATAAGCAATTATTCGCAATTTATCGGTGCTCATCATATTGACATGTAACTCGGAAGAAGAAAAAAATGCGATTAAGCAATTTTCAACTACCGAACTTTTTTTACTGGTATAGTTATTGACCACACGCCGAAAGCTCAACAAGTATAATACGTACAAGTTTGAAGCAAGATTGGAATATATGCTGCCTCCGCAGAGCTCTTAGCCACAGTCCAAGGGGTAGACTAATCGTGGGAATACTTGTCAGAGGCGGAAACGGAAACCGGTCAATGCCCTCGCCCTTCTCTCCCTCTCTATCCGTCTCTCTACGCGACATTCGCAAACGTCGCAATTTTTTGCACCCGTTCGTGTTATTGAAAACACAATGAAGTTCCGTTAAAGGTAATATCGACGTTTTTTTTCTTCTTCCCCGTTTACACGACTGGCGAGGACATAGAACTTTCCGCACTGTCCCCGTTCGATATTAGCGAAGGGGTGCATGATGGATATCTATGAGGTTATCTATGTATCGACTACAACGCATGCCGCCGCAGTCGAGTAAGGAAACAATCCGTAACTATCATATTCATGATTATTGCGTTTATAAAGAATTACTTTAATCGACGTAATCATGCCAATCGTGAAAATACGTGTCAGCCATGACTGTCTCAAAATTTTCCGCCAGTTTTGCGCCAGCCATCACTGCCTTTGAATTCTAGAAAGAATGCTTACACAGTATATTTCACCAAGTTAAACGACACGAACATATAACAACATGTCAATAAGATTGATGGTGATATTTGTTTAGATTTATAGCATTTCAAATTCGAATGGTTTATTGCTAAATATTCGTGATAGAAATTCACTGGGCCGAAAAAAATACGATTAAGGCTATACAGAGGGGAACGCTCGCTTAAAGCGTTTGGAACAGTCATTATCCGTCTTGCTCGTGGTATTAGCAATTGACTCATGGACGAACGGTCGATACTGATAAAGTATAGTCGGAAAATTATACCAAGCGTCCCGATTTCAAGTTGTTTCATTCATAAATTAATGAAAAACGTAATATCGCCGAAATTGGTATCACGTTTTTTTCATTGATGAATTGCAATCGAAAATTTACATAACTGCATAATCAATATACCCTACCCGGGATGAAAATTAAACTTCCATCACTCGTTCACTCGATAAATCGACCAACGACATTTTTTTGCAACTAATTCACAAGATCCCTCCGTCTACAAAGTATGTAAATTTATTCTTTCGTTGTTACTTTGTTTCAGAAATTCCGTCTTGAATTCGTAAGACATGCCGTTGCGAGTGTCGATGTTTACATTTTTTCTATACTGATCGAGCAATGACACAACGGTGTACAAGGTAGGAAAAAAGTGTTTGTGTTACAAAAAATATTTGTCCCCACCGTCCGTGCTTATGCATAATATTAGAGCCTTGGGTTGGACACGAAGTGCCCATGGAAGAGTACTGTGCGGTGCGACGAGAAAATCCTCCGAGCGAAAACAAAAAAATTGCGACACAAGCGGTGGACGAATAATCCCAAGCTCCTCGAGTGGGATCGTTGATGGCTAATAGATTTTGACGGGGCGGATGTTGGTCGGTCTGTGGCGACCAAGCGAATGTCGTGAACATTCGGTAATATAAATATTCGTCATACACGACGACTTAGCAGTAGAGTAGCAACACGTAGCAGAAAACAGCAGCACGCAGGTATAGTAAGACCTCGCTTAAGGCCCGCTTGAAGCTGTTTCGGTATTACGCGGTAGTATTGGGCAGTAATGCCAGGCTAGGGGAGGGAAGAAATAGCATGACCTCGTGTAACGCTGGAACTTATCAGAACCTATCCCCTGCGTTAAGCGGAGTCTTACTGTACTCGCAAGTGACAATCGTCGGAATTAATATTTCACTCTCATCGTTGAACTTCAGGTCTCAAGGTCCTGTGGCGCAACGGATAACGCGTCTGACTACGGATCAGAAGATTCCAGGTTCGAATCCTGGCAGGATCGACATTATTTTTTTTTTCTGATATAACGATTGAACGCGACCAACAGTTATTATGGGCAATAATTATTCGTTTTTTCGACTGCAGTATATAATTATTTTGCTATACAAGACACACCGGTGCGATTCTAAAAATGCCGGCTTTGTGTGGGCGTCGCGTCACCATTTGCCGCAAGAAACCGTGTATAGAAAACTCCTACCGTTCCGTCGGTTTAAATGACAAAAATTCTTATTCTTTGGAAGACCGTACGATCAAAATTTGGATTTTCGATTTAAACGTTTTTCGATTCTCTCAATGTCTTTTGATTGTTGACGTCTCCCGACATTGCTCATCACTCGGGAGGAATAAATGATTCGATTGTTCGACTATTATTTTGTTTCTCTTCAATGTCCAAGGTTGTTTGGCAACTGCTTATCTCTCCAACCTCTGGCACCGGATGTTTTGTTAAATGTTCCGTGAACAGATAGTCCGGAGAAAACAACGATTACGCGACTCGATAAAAATAGAACTATTGAAAATAACGCATTCAAAAATAGAATATACGTGTTTTGTGTTTTCAGTTTGGTTGAAATTCCTTGATTATGACTGAACCGCCCGATACCGTAACAATTTAATGTCTATGAAACATCTACATAGCACACGGACATATTACTGCATAATATAACATAATACGGCAGTTTTTTTCTTGATGGGACATTTATGCGGCTGATACGGTCTCACGAGCGATTCCGCGACGCGATCGATCGGTTCGCGTGTATACAAGTGTTTCTGCGTCGGAATAAGATAAAATTGAACCTTTGAAATACATATATGTATTCGTACTGAGCGATGTTCTATAATCTAATTTATGGACTCCTATTGACATTCATAGCGGTATAAATATTCACAGGAAATTATTGCGATGAATGACGTTGCGAACGAGATCACGTTGAATGACGTGTATTCAGAATTTGGGAAACATGATTCATCCGCAACCCCTTTTGACCGGCCTGGGACGGCGGTTCGGAAACTACAATTCTATACATCCAAACATAAAGGCCACATCGGTACAATCCCAACAACAATGTTTCACAATCGTAAAGTTACTCCACTATTGGAAGCCTTCAGAAGATCATGACGTTATGGTATAGAACCTTCCAGAACCTGCGTCATGAACAATGGCGTCATCGAATATCTAAAGCGATGATATCACCTGTTAAAACCGGCTAGTACTCGCACAAGCTAAACCATGACTCGGTTTTGGTCCAGGATCGACCTTGCCTTTTTATTGTTATTTCAAATTTCCTCATTAATGTTCTTAAAGTACTGACATTTAAAAATATTAATATTCTATTTAAAAAAGGCGATCGATAGTTTTTCAGTTCATGTGCTAACTAGTGGCAGGAAATTTATAGCACATCCTACTCAAAACTTTCATTTACCAACAATTATCAAGTCAGACACTCAATCTTATAAAATTTGAGAATAAACGATTTTTGCTTCATTGGATTATTCAGTAAATTGCTCAACATCCAAGCATTCAAGAAACCACGATTGTTACTTGAATTACTACATGCAGTACATTTCTCAACGAACATGTGCCAGAAATTATGGCAACCGAATATTATACGTTGAATATTGAAACCAACTTTCTTAGTTCGGCGTACGCGATTACCGCAGACGTTTCCGCAATAGAATGAGGTTTGCGGTATGCGAGAAAAGACTTAGCCACAAACGCGCCTAGCAATACGTCGCATTCGCAAGTACTCAACGGTAACCATTGGATTCTAATATTAATTGTTATTATTTTTCCGATTATTATTATTATTATTATTATTATTATTATTATTATTATTATTATTATTATTATTATTATTATTATTATTATTATTATTATTATTATTATTATTATTATTATTATTATTATTATTATTATTATTATTATTATTATTATTATTATTATTATTATCATTATTATTATTATTATTATTATTATTATTATTATTATTATTATTATTATTATTATTATTATTATTATTATTATTATTATTATTATTATTATTTTCATTATTATTATTACTAATAGATATTATATTATTGCTAATATTAACTGCGACTCGATGTCGACTATTGCCAGTAGGTGTGAAATAATAATACTCGTAATATATAATATTTCTTTTGCGTGATAAAGTTCTGAACTTAATAAAAATATTCGATCCTTAATTAGTTGACTTCAGTCTCAGTGGTCCTTTGCTGGCACGGTCTGCAGTCCCTCAATTAAATTCCGTGCAGTCTGTTGATCGGAATCATGAATTTTGTGAAACTGTGATGTATGAAGCGGTTTACATGATACATTTTTACGTACTTTCGAATACTTGCGAATGAAAAATACCAGGCCGAAATCCAACCAATAGTTTTAAAGCTAATAATTTCCAAAATTCATCTATTATTGTTGTCTACTCGGTTAAGACTCCTTGATGAATCAGTGAAGCAATGAGAATGGGAAACGGAAAATGGCAGACAATCAAATCTCAAAACAATCACTCGTTCTTTGACGTCGGTAACGCGAAATACTTACAAACAATTGGAGAGAATAATAAAATTGGCGTAATGACAAAACCCTCTGACCCAGAGATATCAAATAGTTGTTATCGATAGTTTAACCGTAAATTGCCGTTATCGTTTAAATGCTTACCGTAGGCAAATAACTTTTCGTAGAAATATTGTGTGACGAAATTCAATCGATTGAACGAAATGTCATAGCCAATTGGTGCCCGGGTGCTTGTGATGGTTTGCTGTTCAAGAAGTAGGTTACAAGTAACTTTGGTTCGAGGTCGAATCGCCAATAAATTTCGGTTAAAGGAGTCACAATAGCCAACTCCATAAGGCCCGTTCTGCAGCATACATCGTCGATATAGGAGTTTTAAACAACCAGCCAAGTGCGTGTTGGCCACGCACATGATAGGGTTCCATAGCCATTCTCACTAACATTCTCTTCAACATTTCATGACACGTATCGAGAGTTATTCGACCTTGACAAATTTCATGCTTCCAAAGTCGAAATATTTCTAAATATTTCGTAAACTTATTTGGTTACCATGTTCGTTATGATATTTATTATAGAGTTTTAACTAAAACCTACATTCGGGAATTTTTTCAGATTTTTCGCATGGGCGGATTAGAAATTAAAGGCTAGTTCAATACGAGAGCATGAAAATTACAATAAAATATTTTAAACAATGAGCTCATACTCCGCTTCGAAGTGATTCTTGGTAATAAAATCCGAAATAAATATTTCTATCAATAAATCCAACTCTTTTTGTTTCTCAAAAGAAAACAATAAATATTTAAATGATTTGTAGAATAAATATAATTTGTCATCTTGAAAGTATTCAACGTAACGCATCTCCAAGTTATAATACAATTGAAGTTCTTTAACAAATTTTTTATTTACGGGTAGTTCACTGAGGTCGTTGTCACTTCGCTGTTGTCTATATTACGTTACGTCAAAAATCGATGGGCCGATGACACGTGCGCAATGAGTCATATCCGAGAGGAGTTGAAGAGCTCGTAGTTCGAATTGCGTTTGAACGTTGAAGTATTTATACAATGTGCCACCAGATTGGGGGACTTGGTCTTGATTGGAACAAATAGCTTTGCTCAATATGTGTAATACAAGCCGCACAAATATTCAAGATGTGAAAAATTTAAATCACTGGGCTAGAAAGTTCGTAGATTTACCGAGAAGTATGCTTATCACGTACATAGATGAGGAACATATTTATGCCACTTGTGTCGCAACTTTGTTATTTGAATATCAAACGTGCCGAATATTTAACACTAGATTTATGGAACCTGTCATTCTATCGAGTTTCTGATTCCTCGATTGGAGAGAAAATGCTCAAACATTTATAGTGACCGCTTTTGAAATTTATTTCATCAAATTCGAAATACGTAAAATCGACCCGTCCCCTCAGCCTCGAATTAAAATCATTTTTTCTTAGCGTGATGATCCTCGTGATTGCGATGATTGATTATCATATTGTTTCATTTTTTCAGAGGGCATCGAACCAACCGAGTAGGTTTCGCAGTGAGTCTAGTGCTCATCTTTGTCCGAGTGACATGGGCGCGTAAGTAATTCTGCACATGTGGGTTAATCGAAATTTTTATCGCGATTGACATTCAATTTAAATTAGATAAGGCTAATCGTTCATGGCCGAAGTAACGACACAGTCAAAATAAAATTTGATCTATTTTGTTCGTGCGTCCTTTATGTGGAGTCAACTCCGTTCGAAATGAAGGCGCGGTCGACATTCGGCTTCAATGATACAGCCGAACCCCATTCAAACCAACCTTGACTTGTTCGCCGAACTCATTCATTTAATTCGAGGGAATTTATTGATTGATCCCTGAACACATTTAATTGGGGAAGGGAAATAAAAATATTGCCAGATCGACTGGTTCGTGAGATTGAATTTTTTTTTCTTCAAAATTCCGCTGAGGGCGCATGTTACATGCACTCGTTATTCGAGACTGAACGAACACGTGTTTTGTTACCACAAAAAAATATTTATCGCCCGACGCGTAACCATTGTTTGCATTTCACGCAGCCGAGGGTGGACATAAAAATCTGCGGTTCCTTCGGGGCAATAAGAAATCTTTCTTCGGGGCGATAAGAAATCTTTCTTCCGGGCGATAAGGAATCTTTCTTCGGGGCGATAAGGAATTTATCTTGGGGCGTCGGTTTTCGGGAGTGTCTTTAAGCCTCGAAAAAAATCTTAAATCGTTTTATCTACAATTCGTTTGTGTGTGTGTTTTATATATATTCAATATATATTATAGCTTATTTATATTATTATTTAGTTCATTTATGTCATTCATATTTTTATATCCGACGAACATTTTTTCATCAACCACTTGCCACTTACATTTTCTGCAAGTAGTTGTAATGATTTCATTACCCACTTTACATAAGTTTGAGCTAACCATCGTTAATTTCTCAGAGAAACATCGTCGTAATTAAATATAACCCGTGCTGTTGGTTCGATAGAGTATATTATTCGAGAAAATCCGGAAGTCGTCGTGCCACCGATTCCTTGCCAAGGGTACACGCCCGGCCAGGATGATCTTCAGACATTCGATTTTATTCGACGTTACAATGTGGATTTGCTCGAGGCCCAATATCCTGGCGTATCAGCGGTCAGAGGATCGAACCGGCTCCAGACGGCATATCGATTGGAGAAAGAGGCTGACCTCACGCTTCCGACGAGGTAACCCGATCCTTACGAATGAGCGTTGTTATCGCGGCTCGAGGTTCATGTTTCGGCTACTCCGCTCAGTCACAGACGACGGGTTGCGTGCCAGCTCCAAGCTAACTGCTCTATCGAATCTTTCAGGAATATATTTCCCACTGGCATGCCCCAAGAATTCAGTTTTATATGCACGATCAAAACGCGCAAGGTCCCCAAAACCTCGTGGAGCATTCTCAGAATAACTGACACATCGAAAAATCCGGAATTCGCCGTTACTCTCAATCCAAAAAAATTTACGTTGGATTTGACGACCATCGACGACGGCGGAAACTTGCAAACACTGTCGTTTCCAGCACCACGCGTGAGTAACGCATACTTGAGATTTCCAAGCTAACTCAAAATGTTAAAAACAAAACTTAAAGTACAAAAATCTACATTGAAAAATAAAATTAACTATTTTATGAAAATGAATGGATAAACATCATGCTAGATTCACTTGTCCAGCTTTTTATATTCCAAAATCTACAATTTGTGCTATTCAAGTGTTTGGTAGAGTTTTTTTTATTATTTATTATGAATTTTAATTTATTGATATTATCAATTTAATACAATTTATAACGAATCAATAACTATTTCGATTTTTCAAGAACCCCGAGTTTACGTGCAATACTGGAAACTGGCTTTCCATACTAATTCGAAAAATTATCAATATCCTATATTTCTATAATGACTTTAAGATTTTTTTCTCCGTCTGTCTCATTAATTTGAAGATTTTGTTCGCACATAGGTTTTCGATAAGCAATGGCACAAGATCCACTTTGGTATCTTCAAGGACAAGGTAGTCTTGCACGTCGACTGCGAACTTATAGGTACAATGCAGCTGAGGCCTTGTGGACCCATCAACGTTGACGGAGAAATTTCGATCTCAAAGATCGTTTCCTCTCAAGTAACAGTACCGGTAAGATTATGGCTTGCTTCTTGAATTTCACAATTAACAATGCTAACAATTACCCCTGATTTTCCTTCATGTCCTTCCGGCTTGCATTTTTAATTTTACAATCAACAATGCTAATAATAAGCCTGCATTTTTTTTTTTAATTGTTGGTGTGTCATTTCGAAAATTTTGGCAATTCAAATCTCCTCATGCTTAGCCTGTAAATATCAATTCACGCAAATCCAAATTATTGCACCTACGTCGTTCACGGATGCCCATCGAGCTAGCCTTACACGACGAGCTTTTCATGCGGTTCAGCTGCACAAATTAACTGTCCTGGGTCGCATATTTCGACACACATAAAGTCTTTGCGCAGATGGCTCGCCGAGATAACTTTGTGGTTGAGTGCGGTCAGCCGCGAATACGAAACGCTTAATTAATAAAGGCTGTTGCGGTCGCTGACGCATAAACCGCATCACAATCCATAAAAAATGATAAATCGAAAATTCGACGGTCCAACTTTCATTCAACAAAAGACAGAAATAATCGTAATAATTGTCGTCTTAATCCAACCATTTTGCCGATAGATTGATTTACAATGGATGGTATTGAATTGCGATCCAACGAGGCCGATTAGAGAAACTTGCGACGAGCTTCCGGTGAGCGGGTTGCTAGTACTACAGCATGCCTCGTTTATCCGATAGTTTGCAATCATCGAATGTGGTATCGCTTGATCAATATTTTTGTAGATCATAGACAGCAGCGCGACGGAGCCGAACAAAAAATCTGGCTGCAGTGCGAGCTGTCCCCGAGGGCCCCCGGGTTTTAACGGAACTACAGTGAGTTCGTTGTAATAATTATTTGTAGCGGGGTTGGAATTATAATATTCAATATAATAACGTAAATAATGACGATCGTAAATATTGTACGGTTTCAGGGACCACCAGGGCCGCAGGGTCAACCGGGAAAACCCGTATGTAAAATACCAAAAAAACCAAATCGCAAACAGATGGATTATAGTGTTCTTGAATACCAGGGTATTGGTATTATGACGATTATTGGGTTTTTATTTTCTAGGGTTCGCAGGGTTTTCCCGGACTACCTGGAATCGGTCATAAAGGGGATAAGGCAAGTCGTCTGCACTGTGTAAAACTTTAATATTCTTTCGCAGCGCAAATTTTAATCTTTTTGCCATGTCGTTTATTTCCGGTAGGGATTAATGGGGTTTCCCGGTCTGAAAGGCGAGAGAGGCGATGTCGGACCTCGAGGATTCCCGGGACAACCTGGACTCCCCGGCAACGGAAGTGGCCATAGCGAACGCGGACCTCAAGGTTATCCGGGCGAAGCCGGTCTGCGTGGACGCGATGGAATACCGGGACTGAACGGTCCCAAAGGCGACAAGGGCGATGCAGGATTGACTGGTTCACGAGGACTGCCGGGTCCTGCGAGTTTCGTACCAGGCCCGAAAGGTGATCGCGGTGAAACCGGATTACGTGGTGATAAAGGTATGTCGTAAGATTGTGTTATACCACATCAATCGAGGAAAAAAAAATCGATTATCGTCACCAAGTTTTTTTTCACTTGCTCCTGCATCAAGGAAGTAACTCTGAATAATTGTTTCATTTCGATGTTTCTACTGTCGCGTTTAAATGTCATTTTTCTTATTTTACATTCGGGTGGCGAGTATTCATTTATTTTTGCAATTTACGCTTTCGAGCCCAAGCGCTAGAAGTTGTGGTCTAAGTAAGAATTGTACGTTACTTGTTAATGGAAGTAACGCCAACGTGTTCTTTGAGTCTTTGAAAATTAGGGGTAGTCGATATTTTCGAAAAGATGTAATTTTTGGATAGTTACAAAAAAAAATTAAAATAAAAATGTCGAAATAGTGACTCTTTTTTCAAAAATATTGATAACCACATAATTTTGATGAGCACGGTGCTGTAAAATAAAGTCACGGGGATGAAGGATTTTTCGGAAAATGAAACGGTTAACTCTATGCCGAATCCATCCCAAAATGTATCGAATTTGGGATTTGTTGAGTCAGTGCGGAGTACGTGAATGACATTTCATTGGTGAAGGCGCGAATCGATTGAAAGATGAGAAGGAGATTGACGTTGGCCTAGATCCGACAAATTCCATTGATTATAAATCAATTCGTAACAATCTCGAGCCGCTCGTTTTAAGCACGTGGCTTGACGTACTTATTGGTAACGGGCTTTGTCAATTAAGCGTTACGACGTCGTTATTAAGTTCGTCATACATTTCGTTTTCTATCGTTAGCACGTGGCAATAAAGCGTAGCGTTCTGATTGATGCTGCGTTTATGACTTCAAAGGGGGAACCCGGTAACCCGGGACGGGACGGTGAAGATCGTTTGTTTCGACGCATGAGAGAATACTAATTAAACGATGAGCTAGTAAGCATCACGAGATAACAGTCACACAGATAGTCGAAAGATTTTTTATAGATAATTCTTAAGTAACGAGTTATTGACAAAAAAACGTGTAACAATTTAATGTCTAATTCTGTTCAGGACTTCCTGGATCAGCGCCAGTATCAGTATTTCCAGGACCACCCGGCGAACCCGGTGAAGATGGTCTGCCGGGTATCAAGGGAGAGCCTGGTTCCCCAGGCATTCAGGGTTTCCCTGGTTTACCCGGCAAAGACGGTTCGCCAGGAATTGAAGGCCCTCAAGTAATTCATACGTTATGCTGCTTTCTACAAAAAAAAAAAACATTTTGTCAACCTGACATATTTTTCTCGCAATTTCTTCTTAACTTGATCACGATGTTCGTGATTGTTCGAAAATCGTATTTAGGAAGAATGTACGTTACTTGAGCGCGATAGTATGTGCCTAGGCCTAAAGACAAGAATAGTTCGTAATTTCAGAAATTCACGAGTACTGAACTTTGTTATCAACATGGACTAGCATTCAGCAATGAACTAGCATCTTAATTAGTTGGAATTCCACTTCTGAACTTCGTTACTGTTGACAACGTTTTACCAGGGACCCCCGGGACCTCGTGGTGAGACCGGATCAGTTGGACCGCGGGGAGGAGAGGGTTTGAGTGGTAAACGCGGCCCAATAGGACTCATGGGAAAAGATGGAAAGAAGGGAGAGTCTGGAAAACCTGGAGAGCCTGGTCCTGTCGGCGCTCGTGGATTACCAGGGAGCATGGTAATGAATCATCACATTTCATCATTTGATTGATTTTCAGACCGATTAATCACACTTGTAGATAATAATCCATAATAAAAGCCACTAATTCCATGCTTCATCTAACTTTAAAAGATATCAAGAAGCCCTTGTTCATTCACTTTGTCTTTTGCATCTTCCTACCTTTCTTTATAAAACGAGTGACTTAACTACAATTCAATAGGGTCTGTCAGGACAACCAGGCGCTCCAGGGGCCCCAGGAATTCCAGGATTCGAAGGGAGGCCCGGTCAACCTGGCCCACCTGGTACTCCGTGCCAGCCAGCTGAAATGCTCAGTGAGAACAGCATTGTTTACGAGCACAGCGGCCGACCAGGCGTGAGTGGGCCGCGAGGACAGCCAGGGGCTCCGGGAATCGTAAGTAACCCAATCTTGGATTCCATAGTTTACTGGAATATTGGTGACCTTGAATTTCAGCCAGGCGAGCGTGGTGCATCTGGGGAGAGGGGATCTGACGGGCAAACAGGTGTTCCCGGCATACCGGGGAAGGAAGGACGACCAGGATTTCCGGGTGTTCCTGGCCAGAGAGGTCTACCGGGTTTGCCTGGACTGCAAGGTGCACCAGGAAAGAGTATAAGTGACGCAGAAATAAGAGATATTTGTGCCAGTGTCTTAAGAGGTGAGTGTATGAGCTCGAGATATTCAAGAAGCTCGAGAAAAAGTTCATACATTATTACAAGTACGTGAGAAAAGATCCTGGGGACAACCACTGTGTCGGCGATATAATTGTATCGAAATATATGAATATATAGAGCAGATGACGGAGCTGGCAACGCTCATGCAAGGCCCTCCCGGTCCGCCTGGTAGAGGGCGTCCAGGTCGTCCGGGATCAACGGGTTCCCAAGGTCGCCCAGGTACCCAGCCCCCCGACAAGGGTTACAACATATTTTCCAGAGCATACTTAACCCTTCGAAGAAAAATTCCGAACATTCCAGCAGCTACTTCATGGCTATTTTCTTTTGCACTCTTTATTTTTATCAAATCCATCAGTTTCGATCTGGGAACGGGGGTAATCAACACTTTTTATGTACATCGATTTAAATACATCCATATATCAATGTAAATGGCATATATCCGTACAAGAATATGGCGTACACTTCTTGCATTGAAAAAGGGAAAACAATTATTCTAATGCTATACTTCAAAGGGTTGAATTATTCCTCCGATCCCTACACCCACTATCATTCTCGATGTATGCATATTACCCACCTTATCGCCATTCTCACCCCCTTCAACCGCAGCATTTATTTCTGTAATTCAACTGTATCCGCGGTGGTTAATAATAATTATAAATTGCCGGAATATTAACATTTCAAAGGCCGTGTTCCGATAAAGATTAGAAGTTACTGCTGCATGTGCCACAGAGAGGCTGAACGAACTAACAAGCGGTCTGGGAGGAGCGCCCGGGTTCCCGGGTCTCACCCGACATGGCCATCCCGGTCGGGTTGGAATCCGAGGCATCCCAGGTATTAGCAAAGAAAAACCCTAGAAAGTAACCTTCTAGCCTCGATTAATTCCCATATGCTTTGTCTTTCATTCTTAATCCGACGTTACATTTGATAAAAACAGTTGTAAAAAGACGTGATTTGTAATAGTCGATTCATCGTTTCATCATATAGCTTCTATCAGCATTTAATCAACTAAGAAACTAATTCGGGCGCGTTTTTTTTTCGTTTTCCCGAGTGTATATTCATTTCTGCCGTGTATAGGTGATCCAGGGTCACCGGGATTGCCCGGTGAACGTGGTTTCGTGGGATTGCCTGGACCACAAGGACCCACCGGACCTACGGGACCGACTGGTGAACGCGGAGACAAAGGCGATAAAGGTCTCGAAGGAATTGGGGTCGAGGGCCCGGTCGGTCCGAGAGGATTACCAGGTATTCGACGAGCATACCGATCGTTGTTGTTCGATGTATAAAAACCAACTTTCAAGTTAGGGTTCTGCAAGTTTGACTTAGCCCTTAGTTCGCTCGGTCTTGATATTCAGTCGGTAATTTCCTACCTTACCGACGTCGCGACAATGGGTGTAAAATAGTGCGATTATCGATCCCCGTAGAGCGATAGCTAACACATATTTTATTTTGCTTCACGACGTCTGACACCTACTACATTTCAAAATGAAACCGTACTATTACCCATACGAGATTCACGTAATGCCTAATAATCTGTGCCTCACACGTTCTCGAATTCAAAACAATCAACCAAGACTAATTGTTGTAAATGCAGCGTCAATTTTTTGTCGCACTAAGGCGATGGACTACAAACGCTCTCTCCTCTCTCGCTCCGCAGCGAGCGCCGGTAGCGCTGTCACCTTCGCACTGGGCGATGTAGTCGATCCTCTTAAAAATGTATGTCCGTTGTGAAACGGTGAATAAACATTCGTTGTTTTCAGGACCTCCAGGAAATGACGGCTTGGGGTTGCCGGGGCGTCAAGGTGAAAGGGGCGAGACAGGACGACGAGGTTAGAAACGCTGACGTAAAATTCGCGAAAAAAAATCATACAAAATCAACGGCCGAATTCGCACTTTTTTGCAGGAGCTCCCGGTTCGAGAGGATCACCCGGAGCCCAAGGACCTCCAGGTTTCTGCGAGTTTTGCAATCATCTGAACCCCAATTATCTGCAATACAGTCGCGGCAACGACAAAGGTTAAATTAAGGAAAAATCAGAAACAAATGTTGAAAAAATCTTGACAAAACACCGACTACCTGCTAATTAGTAATGTAACATTAGCTGAATAAGTATTCTGTACTTTTGACATGTGATAATAATAAAAAAAAAGAGAAACGTCGCCGTCTGAACTCAAGAATTTTAGATGTTAAATGTTGGAAACAGAAGAATATCCCGCGTTTCTTCGACCGTTAACGAACAAGAAAAATGAGCACGCCACCCGAGGATTTTTTCGTTTTGAAGCGACATGACGCGTTTGAACGTACATTGCGCCCGGCACTGTACGCGCCATCGAGAATATGTGGCGCTTCTGCCACGAGCGGATTATCGAGCAATACTGCTACTCCCATGCAGAATTACCGAGTAAGACTGATACGACGGATCCCTTTGTTTCTAGTTATGCAAAGATTTCATACGACGACTCCGAGGATTTCATGTTTTTGCATCGCGTACTATTTAAGAGGTTGGGATGAACGTTCGATATCGCGATATAATCGAGTTATTATTTCGATTACGTAGAAAGATATGTAGAACGTTAATTAGTGTGCTCTTACATCTTTTCAAATTCAGCGTTACGATCAGGGCAGCTGGATGACCGACGACTGGTCACAAAATCCGTCGAGATCTTTAGTTCGAGTGTCGCCGATACGAGCGCTGAAACCGTAAGGGGTTCCTCGCTGTGCCTGGAGTCACTGCCTGGAGACGGAGAGTAGGTGACTACGAGTACTAGCGCCCCTAGCGGCTACTCTCTAAGACTCTCAATGGACTTGGTTCGAACGTTCCTAAATCCAAAAACTCGGTAAGTTCGGTCTCCCGTTATCCAGCATCCCTGCCGCCGATGTCCATTAGTTCGCGCGATCTTCCCCCGCGGCGCCAGGGGCCTTTCGATGTCGCGTTCTCCCGTTCAGCGCCGAGGAGGCGCCATTGTACAATGGACCAGTCGAAATATCAGTGATGGCTGCGTACCGCAGGATGCAACGTTCTTTAAGGTTGATCGTTGCTTGTTTATCGTGAAGTTTTTCGTGTGTTTGTCTCTCAACAATTCAATCCGGTTTTGACAAGGTAGGTTGTCACCGCAGTTAACATCAATCTAAGACCCATTCGTCCTTTACGCGCACTTATTCCATTACATTTGTTTGGTACGAAGATCGAATGAGTTAAACTATAACGCAGCAGCAGCAGCAGCAGTCGCAGCAGCATTTGCACTTGACAGCTCCAGTGGCTTTCGCTGTCACGAGTGGGGCATCACAAGTGGGGAACGAAAATAAGGAACGCCTCGAGAGTCGCGTTCCCCCTTCGAATACCCACTTCATGAACATTAAATCCTTCATACACAAAAATTCTTCAACGTTTTTGAGAATTCATTCTCACAACCGGTCATACATAGTCCCATCGTAATTTTTATCATGCGTTCAACGCCGAGTTTTCTGCTCGGCGCGCAATTTTTACGCAGACGACACTCAACATCGATAGTAAAGCGGCTCAAATAGCGTGAGCGAAGTTACGGCGTGTATACCGGCAGCGCAGGTTAGGTGAATGGTCCTCGGTCGCATCTCCCCCGCCCTCACACGGATCTTCGTTCTTCGTCGAAGTCACGTGAATTGAGTACAAACGGGAGGGCATTTTTCTTCTCCGTTTTATCGTATTCCGTTATCGCGTTGATGCATCGTAATCGAATGTTTGAATTATGTTTCACCTGCTGAGTGTAGCGAGCAGCCTGTCCCCCGCCCCCCCCGTTCCTCTCCCGCTCGGACGGACGGTCTTTGCTTGTTTATCAAACGGGCTTTTATTTTTTTTTCCTACCGAAGGTGATCATAAGCATAAAATCGCGTAGGCCTGATCCAATGATTTATGGCTTGTAGCTCCAACATTCCGACGCGTGTGGTTTTCTGCAGATGCACAAAATCATGCATGTCGATTCCTGCATTTTGTTTATGTATTTGTTCTTTTTAAATTCTTTGTTTTTTTTATCATAATTTTTTTAGATTTATTTTTTTACAGACTGTCTCGTGCGAATAGTCTATTCTGTTATCGTTGCAACAGTTCTGTCGACAATGCATTTCCCGAAGGCGATTCAATCGCCGCATCAATTTGTCGAGTTGCTGTTTAGTTGCTGCCTCGGTTTTCACTCGAAAGATAAATTGTTTATGCGCTCGTGTTTACGCGCGCGTGATACGACGAGCTGAAAGAGTTTCTTTGCTCATACGAAATCGTCATATTGCTCGTTCGTTACGACGGTCTTGACTAATGAGTGGGTGGAAACAAAAATCAAAACGTTCGCTCGTATGATTTATTGATATTTCTTGGTATATTGAAGAATATCGAATTCATTGCATGGAAATTCCTACAATTTCATAAGTGTGGTGTTGGAATATGGAATTAATAATTACAACTTACATTTTCACAATTTAAGAAAAGCAATTTTTCTGGATAGAATAATAATCGTCGATAGAAAAATAAACATTTTCTTTATAGATTATTTTTATTATTATCATTAATATTATTATTATTATTATTATTATATATGGACGATATCGGTTATATGTTTAATTATTGCTTCTTAATATTCTTAGAAATTTTTCCCAATAATTTTGATGGCTCGGTTTAACATTGGTGTGAGTTATTATTTCGAACGGTAAAAGAAGGTTTCTTTATAATAGAAATTGAGCATATTTTTCGACGATTTCACAATAATTCTATCAAAATAGTAATGAGAGTATAGTTTTCTAAAAGAACATTTGCCGTGCTAATTACCTTATTAATAATTTGACGAATTAACATTATAAAAGTCAAATATGTATCGTTGGGTTGTACGGATCTAGACGTGCGTATTAAAATTTCGGATGACTTCGATTATCGTTAAATTGATGAACGACCTCATTGATTATTCAGCGGCAGGATTATCGTGAGGGAAATGATGGTTGTTGCGAAATCCTTCATCAAATTATCCAAGATCCCGCGCCTTTCGTTGGTCCAATCCGAACGTTCCGTCGTCCGCGTCCGTGGTTTGGAGTCTGCACCTCGCTCATACGCCGTTCGTTCGTTCGTTCCGTTCGTTCGACTCCTGCGTTTTCCCTCGCAGTCTTACACGCCCCCACCTGGCCCACTTATTGTATTGATTCAACCTGGGCATCCGCGTGCGTTCCTCCTATTGCCTTCGTTACTTCCTGTTTGGCTCTCGGTTCATTCATTATTTGAACTTGAGAAATCGGCTTTCATCGACTTTCTCAATTATTCGTCACCGCACAATTGTCCGCATTTTGCACGTAATTGCGAATTTATCCCTTTGATTTATTGGACTTCACGTTTTATGGGTTGCGACGAAACTTTTGATAAAGCGTGCGGAGAGCTTTTGCCGGGTCGGCAATCGATATCGGAGACCTTTCTCCATTCGCGCGAGGACGGGTCAATGATACGACAACGACTGACAAATCGTGCGTTTTGACAATTCCATCTGTACAGTATATACACAATGAACACGGAATTAATACACTCTTTATTTATTTTATTCGTTAATTATCATTGTATCAGGTACCTACATAATCAATGATTTCCAACAGAGTAGGATGCTTACAGGGTTGAAGATTACGATTCAATATTTTTATGAATGTGTGAAATAAAAGTCTCCGTTGCAAGTTTTAACATTCCAAACTCACCGTCTGTTATGAATTTAAGGGTCCAGGCGATAATTGACTTGATCAATTGTTTCGAAATTATTAAAACCCTTTCGTTGAAGTTCAATAATAAGAGCAGCAATTTTTTCCGAAGATGATTGATTTTGGGTTTTTGAGATGATTTTTTCAATGTTTATTTTGTTTCCGACATGGTCGCAATTATCTGCGTTATAAAGGTTGAATAATTAGCTCGACTTATTATTTTAAAAAGTATTAAAAATTTTCCAGAAATATTCAATAACAAAAAAAGCCATTTTTCCTAGAACTTCGATTTCAGAATTTCGAAATGATTTTTTTATTATTTTGTTTCCTGACCGGAAGTCGGCGATTGCGGCAATTTGAAGTGGTTTCGAAATGGACGCAATTATCTGCGCTGGGAGAGCCGAAGGGTTCGGAGTTGGCCAAACAACGCTGACTAGGGTCCAGGTTATACAGTGCAATACGACCAATATCAGAGACGATATTTTTTCATTTATTTTTTTATTTTTTAAAAATAAATAAACAAAAGTACTTAGCTGAGATAAACCCGCGCCAAGGATCTCGAATCATAACATATGAAGCCTTACGAAGCGTGCAGCTTTTCGGACTTGATCTTGATCGACCAGAGCGAAATCGATTTCAAGTTGGTCGAATCATTTTTTTCACGCGTTCATAAAATACGAAATCGATATACTGAGTGCGCAGCCCTTTGAAATAATCCGATTGGCCGCAAATTAGACCAGATTTTTTCTGGAATTATATGTATACCTCAAATTAAAAAGCTGCCAAAACATTTCTCTGATATTTTTTTTTCTCTAAAAAAATTTTTTCCTTGGACACCCTAATATATCTATACGGGCAACGTTGAACCCTCAAAGGCTTCGATATTAGAGCTCCCTGCCCTGACAATGCAGACACTTTCGGTTGCGA
This sequence comes from Sussaba pulchella, assembly GCA_963971145.1. NCBI lineage: Eukaryota > Metazoa > Arthropoda > Insecta > Hymenoptera > Ichneumonidae > Sussaba > Sussaba pulchella. The sequence continues at coordinate 18,410,676 of OZ020169.1, read as the reverse complement.
AACTTCGACCCATTGCCACACCTTTACGCTCGTCATCAATGCTGAACCTCAAGCTTGACAATTATTTTATCCATTCATTTTCCACTCTGTCGACCTACGCAATTAACTCTGCAGTTCGCTTTCGTCTATCAAAGATAATCGAAAATAGGCCGATGTTAACAGAGAGAATTGAATGATTCGTTCGAATGGGTGGAACATTGATTTACCAAACCCTTTGCAATTCTATTTTGATTTATCTTTCTTGCACAAGAACAGTTTGAAGCCCGGAATAATTCTTATGTAAATCGTGATTCAAGTACCTTCCAAACATAGCTACAAAACGTCGGCTACACTTGTTGAGTTCCCATCTGCTTCAACCCAACAAACTCGTATAACGTTTGTCTATGTTCTTCGCGAATAACTATAAAGAATTAAAAATACACACACACATTTTTTACACAAATAGAAAGCAATTTACTTATAATATTATAATAAAATGCATTTTGACACCTAAAAACGCGGCCCCGATTGTCGGTTACATAAAATAAAATAAGTTAAAATAAAAACCTCGACGAAGCATAACACGACGACTTCACCGGTTAACTGGTCGGTAATGGACGAACAAACGAAGTAAAAAAAATAAAAAGACAGAATAAGCCTCGTTCGGATTTATTCACCCACATTCGAGCGAATGAGCAAAAGAACAACCAGGCTTTTCAATGTAACTCTCCCAGTGGCAATCGAATCAAAAGCTCCGGATCCCGGGTAGCTCCATCACTCGTTTCATTCACGTGCATCCGCTTCTTTCTCATATCATCCTTTCTCCCCACTTTTGTTTTTCCGTTCTGTATATCCGCTTTCATTCTCCATCCCCGATGCGCCACGCCTGATACGTCGCGAACTGAAAACGTTTGCAAAAAAAAAAAAAAAAAAAAAATAAGCAAAGAAAAAAAAAAATAGGTCAACGAACCCCCGGTTATCGATTTTTTTTCTTTCCGAGAGACACGAGCCTAGTCTCTGGATACGGTATTATATCTGTAGGCGAGAATTTCGCAGCCGGTTGTCGAGTCTCCGACGAACGAGCTTTCGGTCATCGATGATCGTCATCGCCGTAACATTTTTTTCCACGGAGACGAAAAAGCTTTGATTCGACGAATTTTGTTTTTCAATTGCGAATCAAATCAACGGAATAAATTAGTAGTCGTAGTAGTCGTCAATTTAATCGCATTATCTGATAAGTTTTATTCTTAAAATTGTCTAATGTGTCATGTCGCAGGCTGGACAATGCCAAAAGCCTACCGACCGGGGTCATTCAGCTCAGAATAATTTAATTACGTCGATGAAGTTCCATCGAATGTCGAATAATTATAATCGATGTAAATATCCGTACCTCAAGTCGGTAGTTACCTCTCGTTCGATCGACCGTTCATTGCAACTAAATTTCAGCGATATTACGGTTCGTCACGACCGTCAATTAGGAACGATCCGTTACCAATTAACGCAACTCGAACAATGGCTGACGTTCCAGGCGACGATCGTTCGTCACATTCCTCGCGCACAAGTGCGAGATAAACTTTTCCGAACATCCTCGCTTCAACGTGTACAAAACTCTCCGATGTACAACAATTCTCTTCCTACGGAATTCATCGGCTTGAAAAAGCTCCGTTGTTCGACGATTAGATCCGCGCAAACGGGGAATCCCTATTGTTCGAACCTATTGTCCAAGCTCTAACGGGATTAAACTATGCGCTTGTTTTATTTTTCAAACGCATTCGACGACGGAAGTTAAATCAACGTTCCATGAATCGTATCGACTAATTTTTATCCTCTTAACATTTTTTTTTTTCACAATCCTATCGGTTTGAAGTGCAAGCACTTTTCGCTTTGCGCGATCGATGCGAATTACGTATTTATTCATTCATTTCATTCACAATCCTATCAGTTCGAAGCGCAAACACTTTTCGCTTTGCCCGATCGATACGAATTACGTTTTTTTCCCTCCAATCTGATCGTCTTTCATACCGGGACTTGCGTTGTTTGTCGATTTAAACGAGAATAAATTTGGTTTGATTTAGCTCCGAGGAAGAATAATCGTCGAGAAACGATGGCTGAAGACGGGGCTGGAATTTCCAGCAGCGGTGGCAGCGGTGAAGCCAGCCGAGTCCAATTGCTCCAAGAAATGCGACAACAGAATTTCGACAGCATTAGATTCGCGTCTTATCGCACAGCTTGCAAGCTTCGATTTATTCAGAAGAAAGTTCACCGTGAGTTAATATATATTATGTTTCGCTTTCGGATGTTAAATAGTCAATTTGAAAAAAAAAAAATGTATTTGTTGAAGTCTCATGAGAATAATAATCTTTTCAAATCCCGGCCACCTTAATTTGGTGCTGAGGTTTTCAGTTAGCTCAGTAAAAAATCAACCTAATCGTCAATGAGTAATATTCGATACGTTTTTATTAAAAGATAATTGAAATAATGCAAAGATTCCTTTTTCGAACTCAATGTATATATCTATATTTATTCATGTACATATAATATATAACGGTTGTTCGCAGTGCACAACGTGGATATATGGAACGTCATAGAAGCGTTCAGAGAGAACGGTTTAAATACCCTCGAGCCATCCAGCACCCTCGGTGTCTCGCGTCTCGAAACCCTACTGTCTTCCTTGTTTCACGCGCTTAACAAGAGAGTACCAGTTTCTCAACAATCCAAAGTCGACGCCACGACGGCGTTGCTCATGAATTGGTTGCTCGCGGCTTACACCAGCGGGTATGTAATAAACGATGAGAATCAAAACAAAAAAACACCAAACGAAACAAATGCAGCTCTTTGTTATCAAAGACACGACGTCATTTAATCGTTCTCTTCTGATTTTCTTTCCAAGGGAAAACAACAAAATAACGGTTTTCTCCGTTAAAGTGGCATTGGCCACGTTATGCGCCGGTAAACTTATGGACAAATTCCGATGTACGTACATGATTTTTTAAAGAATTTTGTAATTTTGTAAATAGCTACGTCTCGCTGACTCGTAAAAGATATTTTTTTATCTTATTTTTTACCTGTCATTTTCATCACAGGTGTAAATTTATCTTATGGTTCATTTGTATGAAATGAATAATATGAGTACAAAACAAAACCATCATATTCTATTTATGTTGTGAGCTGTCTAGACGACTTGAGAGTAGCTTGTACCTCAGTTGAGCCAATAAAAAAATTCTCGCCAGGGTTCGAACAATCTATACATTGTACGCGAAGATATATAGATACAAAGGGCCTTTTGATATCTTCCCGGTAGCACTTGGCTGATCAATCTGGAACTGCCAAAGTTCTCACATTGGATCCTCTTGCACAAATTGTATTGCCGTATTTACATTATATCGATAAATTTTTTTTTTTTCTAATTCACAAGCCAAATAAATGAGAATTCGTAATTTGGATTTATCGAATAAGAGCATCAGGAATTTTTCGAAAGTTCTCACTATTGAGCGACGAACTTCTTCGGTTCTTTCAATTACGCTCTCAGGCTCATATTCTTCATCTTCGAGACCGGGAAATGGAACAAAATAACGTTTTTTTTTCGTCTATTCACATCTACAATCGTATTCATTTTGTAATAACTAATGTGATATCCGTAACAGACATATATTCACAAATATCGGACAGCAACGGGCACATGATACACTGGAGATTTTCTGAGTACTTGAAAGAAGTTTTGTCACTCACCGCAGCCGTTTACGAAACGCCTTCTTTCGTGTTTTCCGATGGCCTAGCCAACACGATATTTCCTCCGGTAAGTTTTTCGAACGCAAAAAGTTTGCTTACAAGAAAATGACATTTAAATGTGTGGTGTAACGGTTGAATTAAATTTTTTACACGGATTGATTTTACATTCCGGATTTGCAGAATTCGAAAATTACCGTCAACGATTTTCTCGACACTCTCATGTCGGATCCCGGGCCTCATTGTCTCATATGGCTTCCCTTGTATCACAGAATGGCAGCTGTTGAATCGGGTAAGCACTTCGAGCTTCGTGACAAACGTAATACGATTACGAACGTACCATCGCCGATCTTGTGTAATCGGTGAAATCCTTTTTTTTTTCTTTTTTTTTTTTCAGTGACACACCCAATAATGTGCGACGCCTGCCACCGGGAGAACTTCAATGGCTTCAGATATCGTTGTCAAAAGTGTCATTCGTATCAATTGTGTCAGGATTGCTTCTGGCGCGGAAAAGTCTCGGGAACACACAACAACGATCACGAAACGAGAGAGTACAGTAGTTTTGTAAGTAAATAATTCTACGGTACAAAGTATTTCGTAACTGTCGTTATCCTCATGCTATTTCATGTCTGTCTATTATATTGTCAATATCCACCTGAGCCTTTTTCGTCGAACTTTTTCACGTTCTCGCAGAAATCTTGCGGAATTCGTCTGAATTGCTGTCTGAAAAAATTGGGGAAAGTTGCATTCGCAAAATGTTGTTATATTTTAGAAATTTAGCCAAGTATGGACAAATCATGCACTTATCAGGAGCCATAGTTTTGTAAACGCGAGAGAAAAAAATCAACGTAATGTTCAATAATTAATATCCCATACGTTGTTATCCAAAGAAGGATTGAAATAATTCTCGTACGATTGAATAACGAAATTCTAAAATATCTACATAGCCCGAGTCTCTATGCTACTTGACGTTTTCACGACGAGTGGCTAAAACAATTAGGACAATCGTGAGACAAGACGGTCGTACCGCGAGTAACAATGTTTTCATGGGGCTAAAGAGAACTCAAGATTGCACCTTTTTTTTTTAGAAGTCGCCGAGTAAACAAATTGGACATTCCCTGCGTAAAAGCTTTAGGTGCGTTCCGGAAAAAGGTAAAAACAGTCTTCCAAGGTTTCCAGAACAACCGGAGAAAACCTTAGATCTATCTCACATCGTGTAAGTAAAGAACTATCCCCCAGAGAAAGCAAAAAAAAATGATAAAAATTTTTATTTTTCGAAAACTTCATGATTTATTCGGGATTAATCCTTGAAATTGTTCGATCGTCGCAGACCGCCGTCTCCCCTACCATCGCACAACGGTTTTCCAGATCACGGTTTTATGGCACCGTTCGACGCTGGCTCCATGGACAGTCGGTCCACCTTGAGGAGGTATTTTATTTTTTTGTGATTTTATTTTTCCATTTTTTTTTATTTTTTACGTCAGACGAATAACTGGCGTGGATAATATATTATTTTTCAATTTTTCTGTTTGATCGAATAATCATAAACATTGTTACGTGCAATTATTCAGTATGGATAGCTCGAGATTGGACGACGAACACAAACTAATTGCGAGATACGCACAGAGATTAGCACAAGAGGCGAGAACTGTGGTAAGTGCTTTCGCCAAAGTCCGAAAAACGTTAAAAAGTTGAAAAAAAATAATAAAAATATATTTAACAAAGTGATAATTCTGTTGTGTACGGTATTTTCGTGGCGACGTGCTGTGCGCGCGAACGAACGAGCGTTGGTGAATTGCGTTAATACGTTTAATTGAGAGTCCCGTTTATTCGCAACTGAGTTGACAATATTAATTGAGAGTTCACGCCTATTTCAACAGCCGCGCACCTCGTCGAGAATGTCACAAGTCGACCAGTCGGTGAGTTTCGAAGTGACGGGACCATTCTAGGGTGACAATCTGAAAAATTGAGGATGCTCATGCATTTATTCTTTTTTTTAAACTATAAATGAGATCAATAATCGGTCTAAATATTTTTTTATATAACGAATGTGTTCTGTTTACGACCAATCAACGTTGCCAGGTCTATATTAACTCCTTCGGCCCCTTTTAATTGTTAAATTTCATCGAAAATCTCATCCCTACGGATTTTATCCTAGAATGGTCTCTTGAATACAATCGTTAATTCCCAACAGTATTTTAAGTATTGTATTTGTTAACGGTTTGTAAAAATTTCGTTACCCAGCAGGGCAGAGCACCTTCCGACGCGAACCTGGCATCACTGGACGCTTCGAGGGCCCAGCGGGAACTTATATCACAACTCGAGGCAAAAAACAAAGAGATAATGCGCGAGATTGCAAGGTTAAGGTATACCTGTGTCGTTTAAATTCCTTTATATCGATCCTCAACCTTGGATTCATCCTCTCGAACCATCCTAGTGTCACGCATGTTATATACGAATTTTTATTTCTGGCTTGAATCGTCTTTTGTTGCAATGCATGATCAGGCTATAGCGAAAAATATTCCCAGATCGACATTCGACGGCTAATCGGTTCGTCAAACGTTGCAACAAACTTGCGTCGAATTTCGTTTGATCGAATACGTCGATTTCGATCTGAGAACATGAAACACAAAATTTACACAAGTTAACAAAAACATAAAACGATGACAATATACAATACAATTCGGAGGCACCAAATGCAGAGACGATTATCTTTATCATCTTATCAATGTTCGATTTATTTTTTAAAATATTCGCCGCCTATAAGAATATGAATAAAATTAAAAACGAAGAATTAAAAATAATATGAATAATATATACTGTATATTGTATCATTATTTATATTATTATTATAATTGATTATAATTTTTATTCTAATTTTTCCAAATGTTTATTTTATCGTGAAATGGAAAGAATTTCTTCCACGCGTCATTACATTTTAGTCAATTTTGCTCAAGCATATATAATTATTTCCGTGTATCAACGAGATTCGTTTCATCATTAGATCACGGAAACAGTAGAATCGCATACATCACATACATACATAACACGTCATCTGTGACGTGCATCACTCATCGTGATTCACGATAGTTAAGTAGCTGGACCAATCGGTTCGATCAAGTGACGGTTCGACGAATTTTTCCAATTTAGGAGACAGCAAGAAATTGAGGCAGCGGGATTGGAAAATCCCGCCTTGATGTCGGAGCTCAGAGCCTTGAGACAACGAAAAGACGAGCTCGAAACTCATCTGGCTACCTTGCAAGATTCCAGGCGACAGCTAATGGTTCAATTGGAAGGACTCATGAAAATGTTGAAAGTACGTTTACAATTTTGTGGGCATTCGTTAAATTTTTTAATTCTGCAGAGTATATAACGGAAATAACAGAGTATAACGTTTTGCATTGCTACGACGATGATCGCGGGATATGCTCTGTATTATATTCATAGGAAAATAATTTTTTTTTTTCAATGCCTGAAGAAATTTGATTCGGCAATTGAATTTTAAGTTAAATTCCTTAAAATCGGATTGTGAAGTCTAACGAAAAATTATGCTAACGCAGAATCATCAGGCCTCGCCGCGTTCGACGCCGAACAGTTCGCCGAGAAGTACGAAATCGCCGCCACTGCCACCGGGTGGCATACCGAGCAGCAGATCGGCGCCACCCACGCCGGGTGGTCCGCTCTCGACTACACCCCAGCAACAACCGCAACTGCAACAGCAACAGCAACAACAGCATCAGCAACAGCACCAACAACAGCACCAACAACAGCACCAGCAACAACAACAACAACAGCAACAGCAGACGCAATCGAATCAACAGCAGCAGCAGATCTATCAGAGTCCGGTACTGGCGACATCGGTAGCGAATATGCCTGGCAACGCGATGCTCGGCACTCTGCAGAATCCCATACCCGATAGTCTTTCGTGTGTCGGCGGTGACGTAAGGTAGGACGGCATGCGTAAAAAAAAAAAAGAAAAACAAAAAACACGTAATTGAGAAATTCCCTTGATTTTTATTTTTCTCATCGTTCATTCAATTCAAACTCGAATTTCTTAAACGAGAGCCTGGAAGAGTCAACAATGCGGGGTTGTTTATGCCACGGGTTCCAAGATAGATTTTTTTTTTCATGCGAAAAAAAAAAACATTAGTCAGATGGGAAATAATTGAATTTGTCGGTATTTTCTTGGGAAATTAAAAAATATGCTATTTTAATCGTAATCGGACGAGAAATAACTCTAGCTCGTTGTGTACAACGGTCTATTCGCTATAAACTCGATATAACGCCCTTGTAATTTTTTCATGGACGCCGTGTATACTACACTGACACTCTTTCATCGATCCCTCGATTTTTCCCGTTGCCGTTGAATACCAAGCTTTGACCTTATCATTGATATTGAAAAACTGCGAATTTTTTGACTTTATTATTTGACACTTGCGAGTTTTCTTAAGCAAGATTCGTATAATTTATTCCCGCGATAGCTATTGAGAAGATAATAAATTGAGCAATAATATGATTAATATGAATTGAGTGCAGCTGTCTATTTTATTACTAGAACAAAATTTATCCAGCTATCATAAATATATATTATTCAAATTCGTAATTATTATTACAACGACAGAATTTGAGACAAAAATGAACAATTAAAACTATATGCGGACGTCGACCTCACGATCTCGTAAAAAAAAATGCCATCGACATTTATTTCTTTTATCGTTAAATTAAAAAAATTGCAAAATCTTGAAATTTGAAAATTTAGCGAGTGTCCGATAATAAGGTTGATCATATGTTGCTTGTCGTCCCGCCATTTATTTTACATTATGTTGATTTTGTATCAAATCGAAAGTGTGCGTGTGTCTCTGTGTGGAATGTATAGTATTTGAGTACCCTTCGCACATTTTACAGCGATGCGATATAACGAACTAATGATGAAATTATTAACAAACGAGTCGGAATTTTGTTGTAAAGTACGCGAGAGTATAATTTGCATCGACTCTGGGTGATTCGAAAAACCAGAGAAAGGGAAGTTGCAATTGGTCTACGAACGTCAGGATTTTTTCTTTTAAAAAACCCTTATCAGCGCTTGATAGATCACACTGATGTGCCTGACAATAATATAATATATACACGCGGTATCATATACAGGATTTCCCCACGGAAAACGTCCGTTTTGTTTCAGCAATGATTACACTTTCTCGTATGGTGAACTATAAGAGAAAGTGTAACAATGAAGCACTCTCTACGTACCGGACCTACGTACATATTGTAAAAAAAATCTAATTGCACTTAACTACATTGACGTGCACAGTCGTAGGGTCCTGTACTGAGACGAACGAAACTGTTCTAAAAACACAAATTGTCGATTGTTCTCAACGGTTGATCTTTAACTTCGTGCCTTTTCGTTTTTAGCATCGTAAACGTCATCATCGAAATATTATTATATCATTTTTCGTCATTCCCGCCAAATCATGAATGCAACGTACATGTTTTATTTTTATTTTTATTAAATATTGCATGCACTCGTGCGTTTGAATAAATGAAAACGACAATTTCGCTGATATCACAAGAGCCCATTAGCTTGTTAGATAACGCTTGATCAGAATTAGTAACGATTATAGCATGTATTATGTTTACCATTAGAAACTTTGATTGTACAAAACGTTACGCATTATGAGAGGAAGAGATTAAAAGAGAAAAAAAAAAGAAAAAGAAGAGAAAAAAAAAAGGAACAATCGAATTGTTGAAGCTTATGCAATAAAAGAAAAGCATGCCACTATTATTTATTTGGATTGTTTTTGTTTGAAAGTTGCTTCGCGCAAAGAAAATAGAGATTTTCGATGTCAGGTCTGCGTTCAGGACAAACAGCTTGCCAGGAAGCGGTTCAAGCAGTGCCAACAATAGTTTGGGACGATCCTTACGAAACGACTTATTGGTAGCCGCGGACAGTGTCACTAATGCCATGTCAACGCTCGTGAGGGAATTAAATTCAGGTAAGGCATCGTCGACCTTAGATCGCTTGCCGATGCGAATATTTATTAATTATTCAAACATTGCAATTTAGAATTTCGTAGAAATCGACGACTGTCTACAACGATCGAGCTCTTCGTGGCCAATAAAACGAGTGAATTTATTTATTTTTTCGTTCACTTTTACAACGTTATTTATCAACAGTCCGTAGAAAAGGTTTTTCCAGACGACGTCGTCGTTAGCGACGAGTTACAAACAAGCCTACCCCATTACTTAGACACGGGAGTACTCGTTCGGAGCATGTCGTTTTTTAATATTCAGCCCGTGGCTCGTTATTCATTTAATATATTTAGAAAAAGACATTTTTTCCGTATTTTTCTATTCTTAACAAAGAAAAATTAATATAAAATATAAGTGTGTTTATGCAGGCATGACGCACAGCATATAAATTTTTTTTTATTTTTCACAGTTTCATCTATTCATGAGCAAATGTAGCATGCCGAAAGGTTTTGAAGAATTATTTCATCCTAGGTCGCGACAGGGAGAACGATCGGGATTTCTTTATTATTAAAAAGCTGATTTTGAAAAATTGCCGGATGCTGCTCAACAAATGTTTTCTTTAATTTTATTTTTCAATTTTAATTCTAATTTTTTTTATTTGTTCGCCTTGTTAGCAAAATCCTGGAAGCCGCCCAATATTTCATTTCACGATAGACAGTTCATTAATACACTCTTGCAAGACATAGAAACAGTCGGATTGTCATGTGTTTGTATCATTGCAAACCCTTCGAAATTTTTTTGCGTAGTTCAACACACATGTTTGTATATTGTATTTGAGGAACGGTTTATCCCTGTATCTTCGGTTTCAAGGGCTCAAACAGGGACGTTTCAGTCGGTAACTTTTACTTTTGATATCAACCTGCGTTACACTTACGATAGTCTTACAAGTTCTATTCTTCAAACAATTAATTTCTGACAATAATTTTTCAAAATGTTACCGCGTTTATTTGGTGCACATCTCCGTGGGATACGAAATAATAAATCATTCAATGTCGTAAAATCATCGAGACTAATTTTCCGGGATAAACCGTTCGTCAATAACATAATCACCGATTCCGAGTAGAGCAATTCGAAAAAAGCAATGATGCTGTTGAACAAACGATCCATACAGCTGTAAATATCGATATATGCATTTTACTCTTATTCATACGCTCACTTGTCATGTATTTTTTTTTTCAACTCTGTTATTCACTAATATAGAATAGAAAAATTAGGAATTTCTTAGTTCATAGATGTAACACGAACTACACTGTTACGCAGGACGACCAGAGGTTCTTGTATTATATATCGTTGTTTCCACTAACGTATCGATTGGCAATTGCAGATATTAGAGTTATACTAACAATCCAATAATCTACACTCGACAGAGAAACGTTTTGCGCTACGATGCAAATGACCGAACGAAGCTCCTAAATTCTTAATTCCAGATGTTTCAAATGAATGTAACGAAACGGACGAAAATATCGATCAATTTTTTCGCATTTGAAGATAAAAAAAATTAATTTAAATTCCGGACTGACAATGAACAAATGAAAAACAAAATAAAAAAATACAAATAACACTCTAGACGTGTTGTGGAATGTGTGTGTGATGCACCGTCTGTGAATGTGTCCTGGTGGCTTGCAGACTCCGACCAGGAGGAACAGTCTCACAACTCTGGGCGACATAACATCAGAAAACCGCTTGGTAAGTCTGCGTTTTTTTGAATACATTTTTTTCAGATGAATATTTTTAATGGTGGCCCATTGCGAGGTAACCGAATGCAGCGATAGAAAAAATCGAATTATAGCATCGAGCATTCATTGGAAAAAAGATTAGAAAAGAAATGGACTAATTTCTCGACAAAGAAGAATTTTCTAGCGACACGATTTTTATTCCGCAAAATCTATACTTTTTCCATATCACTCAAGGTAACATTTATCAAATTTCGATTTTAATCGGCAATTTCTCGTCATACCGCAATAACGTCCAATTAAAAAATCATCCGTGTTACGATCGTTTTCGATTGATTTTTTTTTTCATCAACGCATTACGTATACATAGTTTTCAAATCGGATAAGTCACGTTAGATCTGAAAATCCTGGCACTATTTTTGTACGTATAAAACGCTTAGCGAATTTTTATCAACAGTTCTGACAGTTGTAGTTTTTTAAAAATAATTTTGAATTGTAGACGTTATCATGAATCGTCATTTCACGTGATCATTATTACATCTGCTAAAGTTCAGGGTGTTCAGTAACAGAGATGGGCATTAATCTAACGAAACTGTATTCCAAATACTTTCATTTCTTCATTATCATGGATTATAGCTGTTATTAAATATCACAATCAATTGTAAAAACAATAATTCACCAAAATTATTTATTATCAATATATAATATAATAAATCATAAGTATTTGTTTGAAAAAGTATTTCAATAACATTTTCATTGAATATAAATGCCTATTCCTGCTCAGTAACATTCGCACTGACAATCACATCGCCTCTGTCTTCACATCTCCATTCGTTTATTCTTTGAAAGGTGAAACAAAACAAAAATTTCTGCCAGCCGAAATCATAGCTTTTTAATTTCAAGAAAAATGTAAAAAAAAAAATGCAACTTCAGCTCCCGACAATTTACATATACGTATTTTTTTTTGTTCTTTTGCGGTATGTCGTTAGACTTCGAGGCCGGCGAGGACGGTGATGACAGCAGCGGTGGAGGAAGTTCGTGGCGGGAGGAGCTTCAACGTCGATATCAGCAGGAAAACGATTTTCTCGCGGAGCTGAGAGCGCGAAACGCGAGTGTCGTGTCGCAAACCCCATCGGCGACTCCATCGACCGAACAGGAACAGGAACGGGGCGAGAGAGAGGAGGCCGAGGGCGAAAAGGAGGACGAGAGCGAAGCGAATTGGGCGGAAGCCGTTAAAAGATGGGTCAATCGATAAATCTTTTTTTTTTTTTTTTGTCGCGATCAAACGAACGATCGTGACGAACGATAAAACGAGACAACGATTTTCTTTTCCCCCGGTGTCAAACTATTTGTGCGGCGAAGAAAAAGAAGAAAAAGTTTTTTAAAAAATAATTAAAAAATCAGATTGGCCATACGCAGCTGGGGGGGGGGGGGGGGAAATGGAAATTTCAGCTATCTTCAAATAATTATTTAATGTCAAATCGGGCATTACGAAACACATAGATATTACTGTATGCTATTTAAAGAAAAAAATAGTTGAGAACCAGAAAGGCTGAGAGACTTAGTACTCCGAATAAAAAATAATAAAAATAAAAATAAAAAAGACTAAAAAAATCGTGAAATTGCCATGAGTAGAACGATTATTACTGTATAGATTAGAAAGAAAGAAAGATGGCGAAGGAGCCTGATCTGCATTTGGCGATGAGCCGAGATATTTTTTCTTTTCATTTAATGTCAAAAGTATTTACCGGAACGTTGAAAAATATTAAATAAAAATACGAAGAAATGGGATAATCGTCGAATATAACGTCACAGTCGAGTATGACGAGTGAGTGGTCGAAATATTACGACTGCGTGGTTTGCGCAACTTTGACAAAGCTTTAACGTCGTCAGACGGTTCAATGGACAAGTCACATACAAAACAGTTTTTTTTTCTCTTTTTTATAATATTGGTAAAAACGCATCGAAACCGAATCATATGTAGAACGCTTGATATTCATACGTAAGAAGTTTTTTCTATATTCAAAAATGGGTACAATTCCGTCTACCCGGTCAAAGCTGATACTCAAATTAAAATAACGAAAAAACACGTCTTCTCGTATACTAATCCGTGGTAATCTCAACTTCGAATAAATATTATAAATGCAAAAAAAAAAAAAAGCGTTGCAAGTATTGTGAGTACGATAAGTCCGAAAATTCTTTAAAATTTCGTGGGTGCAAATATTTTCCTTTGAGGCCTAAAAAAAAGTCAGTTTGCGAAGGCTACTGGAAGTTGACCCGCGTGAATCTCGAATCTCGATTTACCTCGTATAATTCTCAAGCTACTGAATCAACAGAACGAAAAAATAAATAAAATTAAATTAACGCTTGAAATTCTTTCATTTTTTATGATTTTACGCGGTAGTTATGAAATATTGTAGAAAATATTTGTACAAAACATTTCCGAGACATACATAAACACATTCACACGAATAAGTCATCCATCGTGGTGATTCCTTTTGAGAATTCCTCATGTACCGTTTAAATACAGCTTGGCCATGACAATACGTAAAACGGGTGTCTTTGACACATTTGCATTTACGAAATTATTAACAATATAATATACTACTGTGAATTCGCACAAAATTTTAGCAGTTGAATTATCTCGCCTGTGCGATTTAAAAAAAAAACTTAATGCCTCCGTTTTTACGATGTAACGTGCTCGTATGTGGTTCATGTCGATGGCATTTTTTATTGAGACTACATCAGGCTGCACGGATTAGTCAGTTCGCTAGAACTCATAATAGAATTGTTTGTATTATCTTTACGACAGTGAATTCCATACAAAAATATATAAAAATTGATAAACGAACCAATCGGATAATCTCTATCGGTTTTCAACATTTATTCTTTTTTTATCAAGTTCAGTATTGAAATAGCCAAAGGAATATTAAAAAAGAAACACCTCATGAAAGTTCACACCTTATTATTCTTTCAAGGAATATTCAAAACAATTTTCTGATAAGATGACAAACGAAAGAAGTTCCTACTTTCGTGCGATAGTATAACTAAAGTTGCTTTGTTTTTTTTCTGTGTCGAAAAGCGTTGGCTGATGTGAGCTTCGATGAAAAATGCCATTGACTCTAGATAACAAATGAATGATTGACCAATTATTCTGTAGATACATATGCAAATATGGTTAAGGTAACGAAAATTCGAGAAATAAATCCTCCAGTGAAAAAAAAAATAATAAAATCGTTTGATGACTGTTCCCAAACTATTATTGTAAAATACTCATTCTAGAACAGAAAATCCACGAATAAAGAGGAGAACAATATCGAAAATAGAGAAGCTTTCAGTGCAATGTCTTCGGAGTTTCCGGTGGATACAGAGCCTGACGTAACCGAAAGGATCGTTCGTATAATCGTTAATTCGATCGAAAACGTTGTAAGTGTTGGAATCGTTACTGTTCTTCAAGAAAAATTTAGCATTTGGCAATTATTTTTGCCAGATTCAACGGGAACCAGTCGTCGTAACAGTTCTCGTCTATCACAATGGAATTCTCTTGGGAGAAAGCCAGCCTCTGCGCATTGAGCCTGATTTTCGGGAACCTCCCTCCATTTATCCGATCGATTATAATACGCAACTTTCCATTGTAATGACTGATCGGAGTAATATCGACCTTGCAATTTCTACGCCTTTACTCAGTGAGTTGAGTTCGCGAAGAACATCGAGAAAAGAAAAAATATTTAAACATTAATTTCTATCTAAAACTTTTTTCTCGTAAAAAAATTTCTATGACTATTCCCATCATATGTTGCTCCATAATCTTGACAGTCCAAGTAACCGAGCATCAAGACGTCGTCAAAGAAATTCGTCCAATATCATCGGGCGCTGGGGATGGAAAGCAAAAAAATAAAACCAAGGTTGTCAGAAAATCAGCTGAATCCAATGAAACGAAGATTATCGGATTCTGCAATATCGATATTTTACCGATGCTTTTGGGTAATTTTAAAACACATCGAAGCAACGAGACGATCGTTTGAATTATTTTGCACGTTGTAGGAGAGAAAACGGTGACCGAAAGACTCATAGTCGAGCTGCCCGAACAATCTTCCACAGCTGGTGGTAGTTCTTGGATGAATCTGCCTATTTTAACCGTCACTTTGACCTCGGACCAACCGAATTTTTTTCCATCCGATCTTCAAGTTAATTATCTCAGCATTACAGTGGAAAGTATTTATAATCCTCCGATTTCTTTTGCCAAGAGCAGCGAATTCAAAGCTGCAACCGCAGTCAACATCGGTGGTGATGTATGTTTACAAGACAAATTACTCATGTGTTCGGCTCCGATTTGATTCGTTTCAAAATATTATTTGTAACACTCAAAAATAAGAGACCCTGCTTTTCTTCGTGAATCGTTGTAAATCGTATTTTAAAACGTATCGAATTGTCGGCAGACACTTGGGTCAGTTTCCTTGTAAGATTTTTCGAATAATTTCAAATATAAATTGTCGAACGGACAAATTCAAAGGATCTCCAGATTGTGCTGTTCGATCGTGGTAAATCACTGAAGAATCGAGATTTTGCAAAAACCAAGCGTTGGAATACTTTGAGTGATAAATGCGAAGGTCGAGCGGAATTATCGAGATACAAAATCGACGACAATTACGAAAATACGAAGATTCAAATGGAAAAAGTCATAGATTTGAAGGTTTGGAAAAACGTATACGTACCGTGGTCGTGAGTATCGTCGATTACATGATAATTTCTGTGACTAAAAATTTTCGTGACTCATCGATGCGTAGAAAATAGTGGAGGATAATAATTCTCGAATCGAGTGGAATTGTCTGAGCCGCCGTTCATTGCTAAACTCTGAGCAACAAGCGATGCAAGATAACATTACCAAGTAACTTGGACCATATCTCGTTACGTATTTTTTTTCTAAATAGCTTCGATATTGCATTTTTTATTGGAATAATTGTTCCAGTAATTCTTTTTTCATCTGTAAAACGTAGTTCAATTAATTCTTCACCAAAATGAGTAGAATGCGTCTTGCGAGCAATAGGCGAAAGTACATCGTGCGAATTCTCTACTAGTTTTTGATCTTTTAACAACAATACTATTCAACTACTCGAGTGTTGCAGGTCCCATAAAATTATTTTGATTCGATTATTCTTCAAGGTACAAGTACTGGCCATTTCAGTTCATGATATCGAGTAATGTTTCTGATGGTGCGAAATCAAAATCGAAGGATTTCAAATCCGAATTGTATCAATGTTACGTCGACGTATCGGAACTTTTATATCCTGGAAGTAAGTAACGAGTAAAATTCTGCAATTGTTACTTTTCAAACGTTTATGACTGGTTTCTCACGCTTTAGGAACGCAAACTCGTGTGGCAACGCAATTGCACACGCACGATTTATCGGATATGATGGAAAAAACAGGTTTCGGAAAGTCATTGTTCAACACCGAAGTCCCGAGCGAAACGAAACCAAAGACGAAGAAAGGAAAGCTCAGCAGCAAAGTTGATTCATCGGTACAAAGAATTTTTCCTTATCAAATCGAATTTCCTTTTACCATTTTTTTTTTCGTTTATAATATATCGATCCATATACACATATATTTATATATCAAATAAAACATAATATGCCTATGCCAAGAATAACTCACTCTTCCGCTGATAAATTAAAAAAAAAATTAAAAAACCACAATTTAGAAAAATACATTCTACTAGGTTTTAAAAAATTCTAAATCGTCTCTTTCCATTTTTCGAATACAGCATGTATTCAATATGTTATGGATAATTTTTTTTAGTTAACTATTGGTTTTGATTTCTGCACACAGATAAATGTAGCTTCACTGGAATTACCTGTGGAACCGAGCTATCCACTCACTAATGAGCGTGGTGAACCCGTGTTCGTTATCATAGAATTTCAACTAAAAGATCCATTGATAGCTTCTCGCACGACCGAGGAATTAACACGAGATTTGCAAGAATTGTTGGGACCGTCGGAACAATTACGACCTTATCCGTATACCGGCGATTTCGTGGAGGAACAGTATAAGCACTGCATCAGAAAATTAGTCGACACTATAACCGAAAGCTATCGGGTATCAAATACGATTCGTCGCATTTCGCAACTCAATACCTTGTAGTTTGATTAAATCGAGAGACCTTTGGAATTATTTGTAATGGGCACATTTTGTATCGAAAATAGGATTTTGACGAAGAAAACAATGGCACCGATTGTAAAAAAAATGCCACCAACATTGGAGGAAAATATCCGTACATTCCGGTAACGAGCCCATAATCGAAAAATAATATTTCATCGTCTCGATATATATATTTATCTATTCCAGGACGAAATTGATCGTTTCACACAATATTTGCACGACACCGGGAATTATACAGCTATTCAAACCACTCTGAGAAATAAAATAATTCTTCTTCTGGATCAGAAATTCAAGTTAAAATCGTGCATGCGCGATTCCGAAGAGTCTCAGGTTTCAAAAGTTTTGAAAGCTAATATCAGCGGGCTCGGAAAAATTCGTCAAATTAATTCGTGATTATTTTTATTTATTATTCCGCAGGACGTTGTGACGACCGCGTATGTGTACTTGGTGGAGCAAATGCACGTAGCACTTAACACGAAGTGCGAAGATGAATTCGGTGGTGAAAATGTTGACTGCGAGGCTGTCGAGAATTTGTGTTATTATGCGGAAGAAAACTACGAGCTCGGAAATATTGTACAATCGAAAAATAATTACATTAATGTACGGAAGAAAAATGACATTTTCGTGTAGTTAGATATTGTTTCATCGTGTACGGATTCGGTTCGAATTTTGATGAAATTTTTCTGCAATGACGTTAAGCTTTATTTTTTTTTAAATATTATAAGGAGGCTTGCATCGATATTAATCGTCATTTCTGCAGGATTAATAATAATCCAGTATTAAACTCGCAGCTCGTAACGATAAAACGAAAGGATCCCGACGCTTGGCTCAAATACGCAATTTTTTTGAAGAAAGTAGGAGACGTGAAACGAGCTTTGGAATGCTGTAGACAATCGATAAAATTGGACAGTCGAAACAAAATAGCGTTAGTTTTATCCAATCATACCAAAATTAATTTCTTTCATATTCAATTAGCTATAATATTGAATTATCGATAGATTGTTGCTGCACGGCGTCATCCTCAGTGAAAAAGAAGATTTCAAATCAGCGGACATTTTTTTAACAGCACTTACACAATTATATCCACGTTTTGCCGAGGGTTGGGCGGTGCTGCACTTATTTTACCACCGAACGGAATTTTTTCAAGGTAACTCAGGTCTGGGAATATTCAATAATAATAATGCTAAAGAAAATTTCTTGAAACGCTTCTGCAAATTTTCAGGAGAAGATTTGACAATCCGCGAAGCAGAACAGTGCCTAAAGGATGAAGATCGCGATGTGACTGGCATGGGATGCTTCGAAAACGAGCCTCTAGCTTGGTCGACCATTCATTGCCCGAAAGATCGAGTGTACTTGATCGTGGCTGTATTTCTTCTAAAATTAAATTTATTCGATGTGAGCAATAAAACAGAAAAAATCTTCGGTTTTCCATGAGGACGACGTAAAAAACATGTATTATTTAGTTCGCAGGCATCGCTCTTGCCAAAGAACTCTCCCTGATGGGAAGATCAACCTCATGGTTGTATTACATGGCTGTACATCATTATTTATTGGGCAGATACGATGATGCATTATCTCATCTGAAAGAAGCTCAACAACGTCACGGCATGGTAACCACCTAAAATTCCAGCCTTCGAGTCCCATTCCCAAGAGACAATAATGTGAAAAAAAAAAAATAAATACGCGATATTATTTGTACAGGACTATTCGATAAGCGGTTTAATGGGCCACTGTTATTTGCAAAAAGGCATTATCGAGCCTGCCATCGAGTGCTACGAATTCGCGAGTACTCTTTTCAACAGACCGGACGATATACATTTGATCGATCTCAGATTGGGAAATAATTATTTGGATTGTGAAAAATACGACCAAGCGAAAAAGATTTTTATCGGCTTGTGCAAGACCTCTCCGACGGCTTTCAGCTGGCTCGGCTTGGGAATCGCTTGCTATAACGTAAGCAGAAATTTATAATTAATTACGCATTATTACATATAACGTATAATACAATAATTAAATTCTATAAGAAGTGAAATTGCGTTTTAGACGGTTTATTCCTTTATTGCTCTGATTTAGTATTTCGTAGATCATCACAATGACATTTTTTATTGACTAAGCAAAAAAATATTCGGATATCCGGGATGGCTGTAGCTTGGATACTAAAGTTTTAAACTTTAAAAGTTGTTTTAAAAATATTCCATAATAAATTAATAATGAATTTGGCTTCATTAAACGCTTAAGCATCATATTAATTTTTTATCTTCGGACTATGGATTTACTGCTGAAAGACTTTTTTTTTTATGTCTAGAATTGTGAGCGTAGTTTTAGATTTGATAAAGTGCTAATATTCCGGTTTGATTGGCAGATGTTGGATTTAACAGACGCCGAGACTGCTTTGACGGAAGCAAATCGTTTGGATCACAAAAACCCGGAAGTTTGGGCGTATCTCTGTTTATTGAACATGACTTTACGTCGTTACGACGAATTTGCCGAATGCTACAGACGGATGATCAAGGTATACGTAATTTCGATTTAAAAAGGAAGTAAAATTAGTTAATCGACGGATTATTTCATGTTATTTATCATTGACACCAGAATGATCTGCAGAATGCGAAAGTATTGCGTCTCATAGAAAAAACTATGGAATCTCTAGGATTTTCTTCGCCGATGTTGCTATCGTCAACATCGGAGAACATCATAATCAAAGAATAATCGAGAAGTAATAATGTAAAGATGGATAATACTTAAATTGCCATTGGAAGCAAAAAATACATACATATATAAAGATATATAAATTAACGCTGCCAATAAAAAACGAAGGCTAGCAAAACAAAATTTCAACGAAAACAATAATAAATTTTCGTAATATATATAAAAAATTAGAAAAAATCATGATATGCTTGTATAAATAAAAATAGTGTATAACAAAATAAAAATCGATGGCAATGTACGGAGTGACGTCGTTTAGTAGATTTACTTGTGTAAATAATTATTTCCTGTTTCATCGACCCGAACTTCACTCTCGGTAAAGTTGTCACAATATATGCATGATACAAAAATATCATCCAACGTTCGAGGAAATTAATTCAGTTGACCGATCATCGATAAATTCGTTGAAGAACATACGTTTTACGATGGCTCTGGATAGTAAAACGCAACGATCTTGATTAAAAAAGCGTTGGATTTCGAAAATGTTTGGAACGTCATTCGTCATTTAAAAAAATAAATATACTCGATGCCTTTCTGTACTCCATATTTGAAATAGATATTCATACTAAAATTGCGGTTAATCACACTCCCATGCTCATAAATCCGTCTTAAAGACTAAATAGATTTACGAGCGACTACGATTTTTTTCGGCTGCAGACCGTTTTTAGTTCATGTCTTCGTCGACAGTTTCTAGGTCTTTAGCAGCTGCTGAACTAAGGATCGCTGCAATTGCAGGCTCAATAATATTTTTTACATTCTTATCCTCTAGAAGGTCCGCGGAAAATAAGATATTATTTAGATAATATCGTTTGGATTGACCGAAACGCTCGTGGATTCGTTTATCGAGCCATTCTTTAATACTTCATCAATGATTCCATCAAAACTACGTTGACCAATATTATTCGAAGCCTCCGAAACAGTTTCAGAGTCGTTATTCAATCTCTTTTGCACATTTTCCGGATTCGCTACTTTTTCCATTATCTCTTCAGATTTCTCCGAACTCACAATATCTTTTCGTTGCAATTCTAATTCAACAGTTCGAACATCATCGTTAGAATTTTCTCTAACGTTCGAACCATCTTCATTACCTTCTCGAGCGATGGACGATGTTGCAGAATTTTTTCCGATTTGTTGCAATTCCGTCGCTGTGTCCGCCAGTTTTTGCAAATTATTCTCAACCCCCTCGGCCGTGATTTTGTCAACACTATCGTTCTCCACGGACAACCGTTGAGTCGACGACGAATTCCCGACGTCGATCACCGCATCCCCCAAAACCTCCGAAACTTCTTCGCCAAAATTCATCGATGAATTTCCTGCCCTCACGTTTGCAATATTTTGTTCTAACGCGAGATTATTCGCGATCGGCGGATTTTCGACAAAATCGGTTTGCGATTGAAACGAATCAACGGAAGTTTCGGCAAAATCACTCGTCACGACGTTGCAATAACCAGAAACATCGTTTATACTGTCGTTGCTCGGCAATTCGAGAAAACCGCTGTCGTTGCCGGTAAACTCGCTGCTATCGTCGCTGCAATTTATCATTGTACGATTATCCGTCGATGGTGCATCGATATCGCTTGACAATTCGTCCTTCGACTCGCGAGAACAACTCGCTTTTCCACGAATTTCCCCAAACGCCGTCGATGTCGATTTTTCCGGAGAATCGAACGAACGATTTTCGTCTACAACAGAACTCGTTGACGGTTCGTTTGCGGCCTGATTCGAAAGTTCACAACGTTTTTCGGCTTCCATCGTATTTTTTGTTGATTCAGCCGACGATTGTTCTTTGTTTTCATCGGTGAAATTATTTTCCTCAGACTGTACAACCACCGAGCTCGTCGATGAATCGTCAACGATCGTTTCTTTCACAAACTCGCTATTATTTTGCCCATCCTTGTGTGGAATACATTTTTCCTTCATTTCCAAATCCATGTTCGCAGAATCATCGGATTGTTTGGGTGAAGACTTTTCAATTGGCGAGTTTTCGTTGTTTCCGTCGAAACTTTCGAAATTACTGAGCAATTCGTTCGATCTGTCGTCGTTGCTCACAGCCGAAGAATCATCTTGCGCAACGAGTTGAATTCTGTTGCTGCTTTCTGCTGCGGGCATCTCCGAGGCCGAGTTTTTATCGCATTTTTCGGCATCTAGCTGTCGTTTCGCCGGCGGTGATTTAACGGAATCGTTCTTAACGGTTGACGCCGATCGTCTATCGACTCGAGGAGATTTCGGAGGATAATTGCTCGGACCGTTTCCGCGTTTTTGAGGATATGGCGATTTTTGACAATCTTTTTTATTACTCGACTTCGTTGGCATTTCTTCGGCCTTCTCAATTCTCGCATTGTCCTTTTTGCGCGGATACGGCGATTTCGGCTCGCCATCGCGCTTTCTTTGCGCGTGTGGACTTTTCGGTGAAATTCCTTTTTGCGTCTGATCGCAACCTCGACCGTGAAATTTTTCGTCCGCGGATTTTTGTCTCGTGAAAATTGGATTGTCGTGAGTCGGCGGTTCGACGTCCGAATTACTGCTGTACATGACTCTCGGTCTTTGGCGAGGACCGACTCTTCCGGTGCCCGCGATGTTCGGCGCGCTAACTGTAATAAAACAACGGGAAGACGTCAAAACGATGAAAAAAAAAATCAAGATAAATTGGAAGACAACGTATTGGCGAGGCATCGAAAAAAGTACTGAGGCATTAAAAAAAACAAGGTGCACAACAATATTAATATTAAATTAATGATAATGATAAGAATAATAATAATAATAATAATAATAATAATAATAATAATAATAATAATAATAATAGAAATAATAATAATAATAATAATAATAATAATAATAATAATAATAATAATAATAATAATAATAATAATAATAATAATAATCATAATAATAATAATAATAATTATAATAATCATAATAATAGTAATAATAATTTATTTGATTATGATTTCAATGCATATTCCTTTTTTTTCGATAAATACTGAATGAGCTACCAAATTTTGATTTCCAACAACCGGTCGGTCGAATAAATTTGTAAAAAGAGCTTTTCTTACCTTTGACGCTCATGACGGAAGTCTTGGGAGGTGTCGAACCAGGATTAAGCGACACTTTGATACTCCTGTCGGTCGTGATGACGATCCTCTTTTCGGGATCGTGAACGGAACCATGAGCCTTGATCGTTTCCGAAACAGCAGATCCGTGATAAGCCTCGCGAGTGTTGGACTGCGGCGAGCTCCTCGGCACCAAGCGAGGCGAACGATACGATTTCTCGTTGTCTCCATGGTCTTGTCGAATTGTCACGTCTTCCAGAGTAACGCGATCTCGTCTGGAAGCCGCATTGGCCAGGTGCACCTTGTCGTTGTCCCACTCCCTTCGCCAATTTCCTTCGGCCGTCCGTTGCCTGCTGATTCGGGCTTCGTCTATACGATTTCTCTCCGCTCTCCAAGCTTCGTAATCCGGTCGCGTTGAGTCTCCCGGACTTCCCTGTTGATTCCACTGTTCCTGAATTTAATGAATTGTAAGAATCTTCGCGCTGCTAGAATTTTTTTATGGTGCAAGAAACGATTTTCTGGTTCTATTTAGCAATCTAAATCATTTCATTTCGTCTATAACCATGGAAATTGAATTGCAATTGATCGTTATAAGTTGAAAACCACAGTCAAACTTTTGTTCAACTCTAGTAGATGAATTTATCTGTTTTCAGATTTTTCCAAATCCGTTTACATAGCTAATTCCGTTTAGGAAACGTTTAATTAAGAAATCGAGTGTAAATTTGTACTTTTGTGAGCCAATCTCGACCGCTGCCTCTTCTTTTGAAGGAGCCACGAGTGGGCTTTCCACGTCCTTTATTTCTCTCCGTATCCCTCGTAGTTTCTTCGCCGTGTTCTTCACGTTCCGAATCAGCCAGAAAATTGTATTTCGGATCTGGAGGGGGACCCTGGCCGTCCGCAAAATTGTGAGACTTCTTTCCATCGCCGCCGGTTGCACTGCTCGGGTAGTATTGCGGTCCGTGGTTATTTAAGTTATTTCTGATTGGATGTTTCGATTTATTCGTGTGCTTTGGAGGTGGTGCAGAAAATTCTGGCGGTTCTTTTCTCTCTGGCCAATCTTCCGCGGGAACTGGTTCTACCAGAGCATCTAGTTTTGCGGCATTTTTTTTGTCAGCTTCTACCTCCTGTAGCCATAAAGTAAATCTGTTATTAACCCGGAATGGATCCTCCGGGCAACAAAATATTCCCAACTTCTTTCTATTCTCCTGAGCAAATATCCCTGATTCATTTTTATGTTCAACTGAGTCTTCAACCTTTTTCACTTTGATGAAATCAACTTTAATGTACATGAGTCTTTTTGACATTAAAGGCTAGTCGAGTACGAGTGAAGTCTGGCTCAGAGAGTCTTGTACCCTATTGTCAATAATTTATTTTCTAGAAATCTATAAGACCTAGGGCTTCTGTTATAATTTTCCTGTAAACTTCAAGCAAGATGTTTTCTTCCCTGATTGAAAATAAATTAAAATTCAGTAGTTTGGAAAATAAAGGAGCACGGATACTCTTTTTTGCATATTTTTAAATATGCTATTTGTTCGTTTTCTTCAACCAAATTCGCCACAGCTGTAATAATCAAAGTCTCAATGACTTTGTTGTTCATGTACCTCGTATCTTCTTCTAATCTCTTCATTTTGCAGACGTATTTTGTTTATTCTCTCCTCCAAGGCTGCTGATGCCATTTCTAAAAAAAAAAACACCAAAACATTGAATTTCGAACAATCTGCAACACTTGTCGTATTTCCTTGAAGATCACATTATTTATAAAAATTGATATCAACAAATATTTCTCCAGGTAATTTTTCCAAACAATTTTTAAAAAATTATCACGTTCTAACCTTAAAAATTCTCAAGAGCACTCAAAAACGCTGCTCGATATTGCCAAATAACGTTCCAAAAAGCAACGTTTTCGCAAAATAGTTGGTCACGGAATTGAATTAAAAATAGCAACGGTCCCACGGTTTTTCGCGCGACTTCGTGTACATCGCAGCTTTAAACTACGCGTAAACTGCGTCTACGCCGATAGGCGAGCCAGTAGCGACGGGATATTATGCTGCTCACGCAGTGTCACTTCCGAATTCCTTGACCTCCTTTGGTACCGTTCATCGAGCTCGCCCACCCGGGCTTTAATTGCAACGTATCCGTTGTTCTATGTGGCCTGAAAGAAAGAATTTTCACCTATTTCCATCCTCTACACTGTTCGTACGATCCGTACGTTGTGACAGAGAAGAAAATACGGCAGACGGCACCGCAGATCTCCTACAAGTCGCTGGTACGACTTTTTCGGAGCAAACCCGTACTTTGGCTCCCGAACGTCGCGACTACTGGCGCTGCTTCACTCGTCCGTGTTCGGTCGTTGAAAATTAAATGTTCTGCGTCAGCCGGTAGAAAATTTGTTTTTGGTAAAATAAATGTGGAATTATTCATTTACGTAGAACAAGAAAATAAAAAGGACACGTGCTGGATGATTACTAAAGTCAATTTTGAGATAAATGTGCAAGCGAATGTTGAGTGGCAACCGGTGAGACGGCATTGCACGATGAGTTGCCTACCTTCCGGCGTCGCTTGCCTTCTTCGGCGCGAAATTTTCTTATAGCGCCTGTTGGTCGGCAACCGGTAAGACAATCATGAGCACTGGATAACTATTGCTTGGCGTTGCTCGCGTGTTTGCGGAGCTTGGAACTTATTTACAACGCCCGTTGAGTGGTCATCGGCGAGGCAGTTACAGCCTGAAATTCCGCAACACGTCATGCGGCTCAAATATATTCACGCGACTGTACAGAAAAGGACAGACATACCTCGCTGAGTTCTCTCTTTATGCATGCGCATTCGCTGTCACCACCACGGGAGTCAACGTTCCAGTTCCACAGGGCCGGATTTAGAGGTGTGGAGGCCCTGGGGCAACAAAGGAGTGGAGGCCCTTTGGCCCCTCAAAATTTTGATTTCCAAGTCTCTATTGCGGGGGCCTCTTGTGGAGGCCCGGGGCTGTTGCCCCGGATGCCCTCCCCTAAATCCGGCCCTGCAGTTCCACATACATTTCAGTCATCTTACCGATATCGCCGCGCGCCAGCTGCAGGCTAAATCTGACACTAAATATCTCGCACCAAAATCCTAATACGGGGACTTGCGGTTCCGTGTACGTAATTGTTTTATTTTCTGTTCAGTCTCCTTCGGTCCAATCTTCATGACACATAAAATCGGTGCTGGATCGGTTTGCGGTTAGCGTTATATAGTCATATTCCCCAATACGGGCCTACGGGGCGGGCCCCCCCGGTTGTCGCACGCCGACGCCGCGGTGGGGGCGCCTCTTCTCGCTGCTTCTCACTCCATCTCCGGGCCCCCCAATGCCTCTCCAGACTTTCCTGTCTCGTTTATCGCGGTATTGACGATTTCCATTTAAGGAAATCTCGCACCCAGTATAAACTAGCATGTTAACTAAAAAGCCGAAGAGTGAATTCTCGAAGAATCTCAAGTCAACCGCAAAATACTTCATTGCCATCGAAGCAGCGTTTCTTCTTGGTTCCTACACTGTTTGGCACCGCATGAATACTTCGCGAGGCAAGTCACAGAAATCACTATGCGTTTTACGCGAAAATATTCGCGACATTTCGAGGTTAAGGCTGAGGTTGAATCGAGGAGAGCGAGCCGCCACGGGTGCGAGTGAGATGGCGCCTGTGTCGAATGCGGCAGAGCGAGAGAGATCGACGACAAATTTTTGTTTCTGGAACATCAAGTGAAAATCAAAATTAATCGTGTTCGTTTGTAATTTTATTAACGTTTTGAGCTTCGAGAAGTTGAAATTCAACGGTTTTACATTTTTAGCGACCGATCGATCTGACATTTTTCTATTCCTTCTCTGGATTCACTTTTTTTTGGTGTTTTTTTTTGTTTTTCGGATTAGTTCAGCATTGAATTTCCGGGCGAGTATAATTTTCACAACGACGTAGTGTTAAAACGTACGATGTAATTATTTGTGATTGAAGAACTTTGACTGTCTCATGTAATACCGAAATAATTGTGGAGATTATATATTTTTCCCATAACCCTAACCTCTCGCTTTTTTTCAGATTTCAGATTGTACATGCATCAGAAATTTCCGTTGATTCTAAGCGGTTACTACACCTTGGGCGAAAAACTGTCGGGAGATAATTCAGTCAGGTTGTCAGACTACAGTGATTGGGAACAACAAAAAAAATTGTCTTCATGAGCGCTTATGCTTCATGGCGTACATACAATCAGCGTTTTGGCTAGTAGGCTGTAGTGCACTCGGATATATCTTACTAAAATTCGCTTCTCCGGATGAGAGAGAACTTGAGAAGGTAAGACCTTTTTTAATATTATTATTCAAGAACTGCATATCGATGGGGTGCAGTTGCTTACTTTTTTTTTCTGACTTGTCATCTTGAGCGCAATTTTGCAACATATACTCTGAACCATTGATACCCCATTTGGAGAAATGTGTGTGCGTGGGTGTAAGCTTTTGCGTGCATTAGAGTGGTTGTTATTTATTTGATGTCAGAATTTTGATCTCGCCAAGGTCTGAATCGATCATAAAAAAAAAAAAAAAAGAGTGGAGACTATTGTGAACCAAGTTGGACGGACAGGAAATTATTTCTGAAACAATCTGATACCGTATTGAATTAACGGGTATGGACCCTAATTCCATGAAAAAAAAATTCATATATGCGTTATCTCTGTGACCATACCATATACCTATTTGGGTTGTTAGCCACGCTGGCATGTAATTTTGGCAGAACATTGATTTCGCTAATTTCCGATTCCATATGACTTTCGCTTCAAGTAGTCATCTGTACAACCACGTTTTCTTTACGCGATATTCCTTAAACGCCTTGATGGTCAGTTTTTTATACGAACAACGTGAGCAGAACTTTAATAGCATAATAAAACAAATCATAGCACACCCGCTAAGTTTCCGCTTGAAGTAAAACAAATACTTGTGATATTGGCAGCGATTTTTTAAAAATAACCTAACTCAACAATTTGTTCTGATTATTATCATACAACAATCAATAATCAAAGATGAGATGAATCAACGCACTGTTCGAAGAGTATCAAGAATTCAAAAACGTTTAGCATGGATAAGAACGTTTTTCAGTAGCAAACAATAATATCCGTCATTACGGATTTTTTATACTTAAACGCTCCAGCGTTGAACAATTACAATTTAATAATAACAAACGGAAATAAAATTGAAAAGAGAAACAAAATCTTGTGCGTTGTGGAGTTGAGAGATTGTTATAAGAATCGTGGCTCGTATCGGAGAAGGTGAAGTTCGCGTTCTGATGGAATAGGCATGGAATGCTTCATATGCACGATTATGTAAGTTTCCTAAAAGCCTTACCCGTTAATGAGTATTATAGTCATTGGTTAATTATTTAAAAATGTTGTGATGAACGTGTTGTATTATTGTTTTGCAGATTTTGGGCAGAGGTAGACCCGGTAGAAAGGTCGTAGATGATAATTATCAAACAGGCGCCCCAATAGTTCCCGCAACAGCGAATCCTTTCTACAAGCTCTCGAAGAAAGACAACACATCCGTTTCCAAAGAGACAACGAATTCCAACAAAGTATCCAAATAACATTCGGCCAAAGCTATGGAATCAACGATAGAACTAATCGAAGGAAGTTTACCGGATCGCATAATCAAACGCGATCGCGAGCGTAAAAATGTAATAGAACGTCGTCGCGAGGAACGTCAACAATTGGCCGTTGAGTGCGAACAAACGAGTTACTTCAAAGATGCATTTTACGCAACCTGCAAGAAGGTCAAAGATTTGTTAGACGCGGCACCATCCACACCAATTTCCGCCCTTCCCTGCTTATTCGATGCGGCGAACAAAGAAATTGAAACTCTTAAAAATTATTTATCGCAATCAAAGATGTTTCTCAAAGTTTACGACATAAGAAAAGCTCAAGAAAATCTTCAAGATTTGGAAACGAACGCGGCTGAGCTTGAATTAAAATTGTTACCGAAGAAAAAATTTGGTTTCAAAAATCGTCGAGCGGTGAAGAAACCGATGGACAAAACCACGGACATGACGGACGGCCTCAAGGATCTCAAGATAACGGAGGGCAACGTTAACGGCGGAACTAAAGAAAAAAATGAATTGTCGAGCAAATACGGCGACAGCGCGTGTATGATATTGGGAAAAGTCGATGAGCGTTTGACTCTTGACGCGGAAAACGTTAACAAAAATGACGTTATGCTGTCGGATTTGACGCGATGTACAGTTAAAATTTATGGAACCCCAAGCACGTTGCACATGGTAAATCTGCAAAATTGCACGATTCTCGTGGGCCCCGTGGCTTCTTCCGTCTTCATTCACGATTGCACGCAGTGCACGTTCGCATTCGCTTGTCAACAATTGAGATTACACTCGTCCAAGGATTGTACTTTTTATCTTCACGTAACGAGCCGAGCGATTATCGAGGATTCGACGAAAATTCGCGTTGCCCCTTACAATTGGAACTACGAGGATCAATCGAGTCATTATAACCTCGCCGGTCTCGACACAAAAACGAACAATTGGGACTGCGTCGACGATTTCAACTGGCTTTCATACGAGAAACACTCGCCCAATTGGTCGATTATTAAACCCGAACTCAGAATCACGTCGTGGGACTGACGAATTCTTTTCGAACGACAAAGAGTGATATTCAATCGATTTTCCGATACTTAGACGTGTGTTACCTCTCGTTTTATCAATATTGTCATTTTATGCGTCGAGATTATAGCAGAGAAATTTGTTTTGCATCGAACAAACCTCGTGTACACGTCTATCATTGGCTTTTACATAAATAATACATGCACATGATCTTCGGCGAAACGTGGTATTCGTATAATAAATGTATGACGACTCGTTTTTTTGACTCGAAACGTTGGATCATTTTTTTTGCATAAACTTTGCACGCCTTGAATCAGAAACTGCATCTTTTTCTTTTTTCGAACAATTTACATAGTTTCGTTGTTCATCAATCTTTCGAAAGTTTCTTTGGGTATTTCGATGCAAATTGACTTTGCAGTGGAAGGAAAAAAAAAAAAAAACGTCTTGGCTCTGATACGCTTGCATCGATCGACTCGACGATGCATAACACGGGGAAGACTCCGGCGGGGTTCTTGGAATTATTGCATTTACGCAGATCTCCGATTCTTGAGACGCTTCAGCGTTTCTGAATATAAGAATAACTTCGGTCGAGCTGGTGAAACCCGACGTCCCGGATTGTTTTCTCTGCCAATATTTTTACTATGGCTATGCGCGCCCCTCATTGCCTCGGAATATATCTGAATATCAATAGTTCGGACGGCAAGTTGTTGGGGAAAAATTGCGGAGGCAACATCCGATGCTCCGGAAAATCGAATCAGAACGAGTCTTTCGGCTTTTTTATTTTTTATTTTAACTTCGAGGTATATCTGAGTCACCGACCATAAATCAAGGCTTCACCGTTCATCCGAGTTTTCTGATTTTGTTTCGCTCCGGAAACTCGACTTTCTTCGATTATAGTAAAAGTCGTTTTATTTCGAGTTAATTTTAATGACTGGAGTCCACGATATTCATGACATTTAAATGTCATGTCGAATCTTTCGCCGAGTTTTATTCTAGAAAGATTCCTTAAAACACACAATTTGATCTAATCGTTGGATTTTTCAACGACGTCGTAGGAAAAGGTGATTAAATAAAAAATTTCGTGTTAATTCGACGGTGATGGCACTAATTAAATAAATTACTCACCGATGTATTCGAATTCTCTCGATAATTATCATTCAAATTTTAAGTATCGTCCTGGAAAATAAGTTTGCCCTGTGACTCGTTATCTTTGATCTATCGATCAAAAAGCGCCAGCGTCTTTTGCGTTACAAAATACTCAAGCTGCGAACGTTTTAGTGTGCGGTGAACGGTTTGCGGGAGATTTACAGACCATTTCGGGAAAACGCTCGATATACCCCATTCAGGGTCAAGCACCGTGAGACATCCTTTGACGTTGCATGAAAGAAGATTTCGACATGTTTGCACACTCAGTCCAATAGTCGAGCACGCTGCTGAAAGTAAAAGATCTTTTCTTGTAGCAAACGCCGATAGGTTTCATCAGAGATTTTGACCCGTAAAATTTGAAAAATCTAGTTACTTCTATTTAAGAAGTGGTGCATTAATCGTTGAAAGAAAATTTTTATTTAATTATTCTTTAACTAGATGTAGTCTCATGAGATCGTATTTTTTTGTGCATCCGTTCTTTTGGAAGATTCCTTCGCAAGATTTTCTCGAAAATTCGTTTAAATCATAAAACGCCGAGATCCAAAAAATCAATTTAAAAAAAAACTCAATTCCGCAGCGTAGATCTTGTTAAAGACATATATTTTCCTTATATGATACAATTTCACAGAGAGTTTCATAAAACGAATATTTAAATACAATTTCACGCAGTCATATGGAATAAAAATGTAAATACAATTTTAACGAAGGAGCTAAGTATTCGTTCGATCGTGCTACGATCGTTGAGCGGTCTTAAAGGTTTTCATAGCCACGGATTATACGGTGGAGGCCCTCAAATGCCGAGTTTAACGGTCGATCGATTTATCGAAGGAGGATTAACAGCCTCGAGGTAGTCGCATAGTAAGATCGTTACGGCATCACTCGGACGTGTAAGTAGGATTGCCAAAAACTAACATTTTTTACCGTCGATCCGGTCGTTTGGATTGTTCGTTCAGGCGAGACATTGCCGCTTACATTGTACTCATCCGAGGATCAATGGCTTTAGCGTTGCCTCCCCGGAGTCCTTCGATCTAGCTTTTCAGTCGATGACCAAAACGTTTGTGCGAACCCTCAACATTCGTTCGTTCTTTTCATCTTTTCACCGTCAAACTGTGTTCCGGGTTTTCAGACGCGAAATAAAAGTATTCGTGGTAGGCTGAGGTGGGGCAACATGGCTGACTGTTGAATAATGGCCATTCGTCACATCATTTTTCCGAGAAGCTAATTTATAAATGTTTAGAGAGATTGATTGATTGCACCGATTCCCGGTTGGTTGTTTAATTTTCCATTTCATCGTCCAACCTCTGTAACTTCATGAAAGGTTATTTCCACGTCGTTATTTTTACAATTTTACGACGTCTTCCTGCGCAATTCCACCAGGGATTTTCATCTCCGCCTCACAAAACTTCGGCAACGTTGTTTCTGCTTCGGAATAATCGACGACGCGAAAACTCGAATGATTTTCAAGGATAACGAGTTACTTACTACCATCGTGAATTATCGAATCGTAAAATAACGACGTGAAAATAGCCTTTGATGAAGTTACAGAGGTTGGCTGTTAGCTCAATGGTTTTTTTTTCTTTTGACGTGCCCGTCGGATCGTCATTTGCAGCATCGACGTGACAGTACCATCAACAAGATCGTTATATCAAGTTCAATGCCCAACCCAGCGTTCGATTTTTTTTTAATAACGATTGCCAAAGCTTCCTTCACAGTACAGTGTTCGCATTGATTGTGTGTTAACGAGACGTTATCGCCGTGCAACACTCGTTAGCGAATAAAAATGACGAAGCGCCCTCAAACGAAACACATAAAAACAATCGGATCGCTATCATTATATTTCTATGCATCGATAAATTCGATAATTTACACATTCTTTTTAAGGGCAAACGTACTTGTAACGCCAATTCATAAATCGGGTGATGATTTTTATAGTACCATTCAATTTCGAAAAATATTTTTCCAATGTAATAATATTTTTGAAAAATACAATATTTTGAGAATAATAATTTACATTAAATTTATCGTGTACCGTCAACGCACGCCAATAATCCGGTTCCGCTATTACACAACTCGTCAATATCAACTGATTTAACATCTATTTTTGCAAATTCTAAGTTCCATAAAATCACATAAAATTGTATGAACCGAAGATGTTTCCAAGGGGTGGATTACCGCTCCACGTGCAGCTACCGGCTTACCCGGCGAACAACAGTAATCAAATCAAACATGGGGCTATTAACTGGGTCAACATGGGCGTTAAGGGGCGAGGGAGTGTCTGAGCGGTACTTAGCCCTGCGCAGCAATATCAGAAGCTGCGTATGCTTGAGGCTGAAGCAAGGGTGGAGAGAGTCTCGTTACTCTCGCGTCAACCAACGTCCTATACCCGGATGCTCTTTCCATCTTTCTCTGTCACCATCTCCTTCGTCAACCCCTACGACTTTTCCCCCTCGTTCCTCCCGCGCGATATTTTCGATTATTCTGCAGGACTTTGTACAGTTGTTGAGTTACATTTTTTCTTAACCTTTAGTAAGTAATGATGGGTCAGTCTTGCCGTGCCGCGATGAGGCGTTCTTTACGTTTTTATTTGCTTATATGATAACATTGTTTAAACAAATGAATGTGGCCTCGATGTAATAATTGGTCCTTATACTAGGATAGTTAATACGATTTTATGAATTTTGTGAAATTTTTGGAGCACTTTAAATGACTTTTCACAGCGCCAAGCCCGATTGACCCATCTTACAAAGATAAGGTACCGAAAACAACATTACAGACTGAGGTTTAACAATGGTCGAGGTAAAATTGAATGGAACATTCGGTCGTACGTACGGTTCGTCATCGAGACAGGGTCAAAGGGCCAGAGACAGGAAAAGAGAGAGACGAAAACCGACGAATGCAGCGGCGTGGCAGCGGCTCACCTAAAATAAATATTCGATGCACGCCCGAGCGAAACCCTTATTGCCCCCGCTAATATTGTTTTAGGCACGACTACTCAGTTAGGGGCAGAACGGGAGAGGGGGTGGCAATGAAGGGAGAGAGGGATATGGGGCCCGTTAAAGCGAGTAGATGATTTGAAGTTTGCGAGAGAGCTTGGTAACCCGAGAAATGACCGGCCGATTGTCCAACATCACGCTCCTGCTCTCGATGCATTAAATATTTGAGTATCTTCATGGTATTTCACGTTCCCCATGCTGACGATGGGCCTGTCAGTAGTCGCGTTTCGACAAATGAGGATCAATTTGCTCAGGAAAATTCACGTTTCATGACGTTTACAATGTAACGCTATACCATTTGTGGAGGACTGAATTTCTATTCAAATTTAGGATACATTGAGTAAACTTTAGTCAATGCTGTTTCACGAATTTAGATACTTCCTTGTGAAATGATCGTGTTACCGGTAGCTCATTGCCGTTCTCTTGTAGAAACATTTATTGACAATGCACTGTAACTTTGCGGACAAGGTCGGGGAAGCTCCTGGTCAAAAAAATCGACGATAAATCTTCGATGTCGAATCAGAACATTGATCGGCTCTTCCGATGAACGTCATATCAACAATAGCTATCAGTTAAAATAAGATAGTATTAATATTAATGTTTTCGTCGCTCATCACCGACGAATCGTCATCATTGGCAGACTATATTTTTTTTACCGGAAGCCCCGGAGCAAAAGGTCTCCCAGTCGACGCGGACCACTACCGTCTACCCAGATTATTCGGAAGACGTCTGAGTTATACAAGAAACGATACCTATATCCATATATATACGTATCCCAGCCGGAACAATTTTCACGAGGTTTTGTTCCAGCCTGAGGGCATTCGGTGTCTGCGTAAACGCGAGGCGCACGCGGTAATTCGAGCCCTCCGTCGCTATCTTTACAGTTCTACCTCGGCACACTTTGCAAGGACAGTTAGAGTCAGGGCTGAAGTTTGCTAAACTTCCAGGTGGTTCACAGTAACTCCAGCAGCATCAACAGCAGCAGTGTAACCCGAATAAACGAACTCTCGAGTCCGGGAAATCGAGGTAAAATGTCCATAAGAGTGAGACTCCTCCTACGCTTCAACCCCCCTTAGTTACGAGAGATGCAAACCTCATCAGATTCTCAGTATCTCCGCAGCTGCTCTTACACAGATATGTACCGTATATATGTTGTAAAGGTGAAGGAGTTATAACCAACCGTCGAGCCGGCTTCCACTGCCTTCTCGTCGCTCGTAAGGCGACGTCCCGGTATTATTATGGCTCACCCCTGGAGTACCAAGGAGCTCGTGTATTTGTCGCGAAAATAATTAATTAACCGTGGGCGGAGTGAGCCAGAGCGAATTCATAACTGCACCGGTTTCACTGCCGCCTCTCGTCGTTCTTGTCCTCATAGCCGTCATCGTCCAACTCCGACTCCCAGCTTTGTACACGGCAATACACACCCTGGCACCAACCTTCCTATCCCGTCTGTACTCTCCGCCAATCTGCCAGACGTCATACAGAAATCTCTCCTCGCTTCGCTCGTTTTTACTCTCTCGGGGGTTCACTTTGTAGCGGCAATTTCACTCACTCTCTTTTTCTCTCTCTCTGTCTCTCACTCTCGCCACGATCCCTCGGTCTTTCTCTTTCTGGTTCGTTCGTAACACCAGCCTTATTATTATGTCCCAGCTCGGTTAACGCGAGCGGGTTAATAAAAAGCTCCGGTAAACGCCAACGCTATTGCAGTGAGGACCAAGTGAGAAAGGGAATTCGTGCTAAGCCCCCGAATATATACCAAAATACGTGAATCGGCGGGGAAACATTTTAAATAACGATGGTTATTTTATGCGTTTTAATTTTGCAATTACAATTACGGTACAATTATGATACGTACGATTATGATTGGTACGTGATTGCTTGCTAAATTTCAGACGGGTGCTGGGAAAATTACAGATATTTGTTAAAAAATTATAAATATTGACTATTGATAATGGAGATACACAAATGATAGCCATTTGTGACAAATCAATGTGGCATCATATATTCTGGGGTAATATATTTAATTTGCTTTCAAATTGATATGACAATGATGATGCATCTAAATTTATTTAATTAAAATCAACGTAGTACATTTTGGTAATGAATAAGTTCACGTAAACTCAATTTAATTTATATCACTGACACGTGACCGCGTACCATATTTTCTTTTCATTGAAATAGGGTCCGGAACAAATATCGAAATAATGGATACGAATGAATATCGTCTCTTGCAAAATAGATAGTTATCGTGGGCGTATCATAATAATCGAACCGCATCGACGACAATTGTATGTAAATGGAAGAAAAAACAGTGTCCCAACGGCTTTTATCGTTCGACTTTTCGTATGAAGGCGACGAGAAAGGCGTTGAGAGCCCATTAGCAGGTATTATTCTAGGATGATCCGGGGCATTGGTTGGCGAGAACAATAGCCGGCGTGTTCTGCGCGTTCATCGGAATTGTCTCCGTGTCCCACGACACCGGACGAATCTCGGTAGTCGTGATATACACCTCGGAATAGAGACGCGAAGAATTGCCCGTCAATGGGGATGATACGATGGGGACCGGAAAAGAAGAGACGGACACGGGGGCGCTTCCCTCCTGCTGGGTCTGAACCGGAGACGCTGTCGAGGGAAGGGATGAGGGTTGTCCGCGACCGCCACGTATTACGTTACGCCCTCGGCTTGTGTAAATACCGCAACGCTGTAATCTCAACAGTTAATGGAGCTTTAATAATGACAGCGAAGAGGCTCATGGGGCACTTCACGGTTGCCAAAAAAAAAAATTTCGTCAGTTTCATTTGCAAAGCGAAACTTTTTTGCAATTATTTTTCGATTGTTTATCATTTAAATAGTCTCGATATCTTCACATTTTCTTTCGAAAGACGGGGATGTGCTTTTTTATTTTTTATTAGGATACATAATGACACGAATTATGCTTTCTACGTAGCATGTGTTTTTTTAATTTATCATTCTTTTTGTATGTTTATTTATCTAATTATTTTTGGTGAACTGCTTTTTGCTCCAAAACTGTATCATAATGATACTTCAAAGAAAGAAAAAAGAACAATTCTAAAATGAACTTTCTGAGTTCAATGGAAAATTAGAAAAAAAATACCTCAGTCACACGCAGAGAAATAACAAGTAAAAATTTGTAATTTTCCAACAATATTTAATCTCGAACTATTCACAAACGTTTATGGTAATTAGGAGTGCTAATTAGTAAAACGTTTGTGAGGGGTAGGAGGGGATATCACTGTCTGATGGATTTCAGTCTGTGTTGCTTATTACCCCATCCGGAACGACAGAGGGAACGAGCAATCGTGAGAGGGGTGCTGATGTTCAACTGCAGTGCAATACTGTACTATATATATGTGTCCCTAGTGTTGTTTCAACACCCCCTTCTCGCCAGTGCCGGCAGCCTCGATGCGAGAGCTTCCCACCCCTGCGTTTCCACATTCCATTCAGCTAGACCGCTCCAAACGTCTTGTACATACTTTTCCAACTACATTGCACCGAGCATTTCCTGTCACTCGATTTTTTAGTCACTGCAAAGTGCTTCAATATCTCTTTTGTGCTCCTTTCGCATGATCCCATTTTAGTCAATTACTTTTTCCAGGCGGTCTTTCCCTGAACTTCCAAAAATGAAGTTTGCACTAAAATGTTTACTTGGCCAACTAAAGAAAAGTCGGTCAAGTGCGAGTTCGACTCGTTCAGTTGCTTTGGAAATAATGATACCCTACATGATGCATAACATTAAAAAAAAAATTCGAGTACCAAACTTGCCTCCTTTTTATTTTTCATATGAATATTTCCAAATGGTAACTACTCAAAAATCCGTGGGATAATAAGGTGTATTGCTACGCCAAATTTCTGTTGGAAAGATCACTATTACTAATACCTCCTAAGAACTGTCGTTGCTTCTATACGCAAATATTTGTATTATTCTAGTGACACAAATCAGCAATAAATATTACGATGTAGTAGCGATAATTAGGAAAATGTTCGTAAATTTGTAACAATTATAATTCTGGTGTAAATGCCAATTAATGAAATCACGGACATAACGTTAAATTATCATCAGATTTTTTCAAACATTTCAGCTCAATGTCAGAGATTTATGATACGTGGCACAAGTTTTAATCGTGGACAGCGCCAGACGCTTATCTACGTACAAAAATCCGGGCACCCACACGTACGCCAGCGTTGAGATATATATAATTATTACCGGGTGAAAGCCAGTCGAAAGCATTCTCGCCCGAGGATGCTGTCACTGACAACGCAATTATTTCGTCTCGTCTGCGGTTGCACGCCAACAAGCCCTTTGCGTTGTTATCGCGATCCCCTTAAAACCGACCCCTCTCTCGGCGCAAGCCCGGTGCGATACCCGGCACTCGATCCGACCCGTCTTGCAATAATGCACCAGGGATCGTCGGATGACATTTATCGCAGTTTCATGTATGGACCCAAAGCCATCACACGTCGTTCAGCCCAACAGCTTCCCTCTATTCTTTCCTCCCCCGTCTAAAGTCCAATTCATCGATTGTACGCCACGAAACGGGGCTATGATATCCAATGTCGTCACTGTTCGAGTGTTTATTCAAGTAGATCGAACGTGGCTTGCGATTCCGATCACTTTCGTCACGAAATTACTCCACAGGCGCGTAATAGCGAATAAAACATTTCGTTTTCAATAAAATAAACAGTCGATGCATTTACCATAGCTAAAGTGATATCAGTAGTATGTCAATTGGTACTGCGATATTTTTTATCTTCGTGGTGTTTTCGTTTTCGAACTTTTGTTATTTTAATTTTTTTAACTCGCAATTCGTTTTTAAAAATTTTTTTTAATTTTTAACACAACGCTTGATTCTATTAAATCCGCAAGGTGATGAAAGCTGCTGTGACGGATTCAGAGGCGTTGGAAGCTAACGAAAAACGACATTGGATGATCCTAATCCAGTAGCAATTATTCTAATTAGTCGAAATTGTATTGCATATTATACGATAGTACGAAGGATAAACACGTAGATCGAAAATATACGAGGAATTATTGGGTGACAGGCCCATCCCGTTTGATAAAGACCGAATGTCGGACAGATCAAACGACATTCGGCTTCACGCACACCAATTTGTATAAATATATGTATGTACATATTCGATATCGTTGGTACTGTGAATGGTGGAGAGAAGGGTGGGGCTTGGGATACATTTGCGAATTGCTAAATCGAGACACCTGTCGGGTCAAATGTAATCGGGCTCGAGGGAAAAACGTGGCTGATGCAAAGTACGTCGGTGAGTGTAGGAGCGTTCGATAGTGCGTGTGTTAGATGTGAAAGAGAGAAAACAGAGAAGTAGAGCCGGAGAGATAGAAAGAGAGAAAGAGAGTGAAGGGAGCATCACAGAGGGTGGATTCACCGGACCGTGACACATTTTACGGGAGGCTGCGGAGTCGTACGGATATGCGAAGTGACAGAGAGAAGGATTCAACGTGGGGTGTTACTAGGCAGGAAGCCATGTCGCGTTCTTGGTTCGATTAACGCGATACCATCTCGTTCTCTGTGCCGCGGCGAATTTAACACTCGGTGTTGCTAGCGTTCTATAGTCATCACAGATCGAGCGGTTGTCTCTCGGTTACGAATGGGAATCGCAACGTCAAAAGCTACGGGTTCGTCATAATCGTGGCAATTTGAACGTTTCCGAGGCTTCCCTACCTGGTAATCGATATCATCCTTAACGGAAATCTCAAACGAGACGGCGTTTCATCGACGATTGTTCTATATGGTAAGATATAATTGCGTTGATGAAAAATTATCGTTGAATGACTGCGATAATACGTGGACTGAAATTATTTGCTGGGACTAAAGGGAAGGAGAGAAGATGGGAGCCCTTTGGGACTTTGAAGGAAATTGATGGAATAAAAATATCGGTAGTGGGTCTCAGAAGCTCCTTGTCCGGATGAAAATGGGCTAGTTACTTTTTAGTCGTACTCGGTCGTTTCCGCGAAATTTGAATTTTACGAGAACAATAATTACAGAAATCATTACTACTACTTCAAAAAATTCGAATGCTTATATTGTATCCGTGAAATGATTTGAATATATACGTAGAAAGTCAAAAAAAATTATTAAGAAATAACAGTAATGTCGTTTGCAATTCTTTTTTGCGTAAAATCCGAAAGACGTCAAATTGACGCATCTCGTAAGCCTCGTGTTAACTCCTATCTCGGATTTTCGTCAAAAAGTGGTAAGTACCTTCGACTGTGAGAAATGTTTTTTTTTTAATGAACATAAGAAACATTTCTACATTTTACGCTTCGCAATAAAAACCATACAAGCGACAGAGACATGCAGCACCAATCTTTATATTCTCTATCGTCTTTTCTATCGATCCCTTTTTCCGGGCTGACAGCCGAGAACCGGAAGCCGCGAGAAGATGTAGACACCGAATCGACGCATCGCACTGCGGGGGTTCTCAGTGAAGATTTTCGAGTGGTAGGAGGCTGGCTCCAATGCGCCACTACTACAATCACGAACCGTCATACATTCACCGCCCCAATACAAGATCGTAGGTAGGCATCAGAGAGAACGTTTTAAACCCTCAAATTCCGGCTTACATCTCGCCTGCTTCACCATAGCCAAAGAGGGAGAGAGAGCGAGCGAGCGAGACGGATAGAGAAGATGAGAGGGAGAATTTCATTTTTCTCCCTTCCTCGTTCATGAACCCGGCGGAGGCTTTCCGCGTCGGGACATCCAATCGCAAAGCCACCACGCTGCAGTGACAGCAGTCGCGTCACGTTTCTCTCGTTTCTCTCGTTTCTCACGACGATTGGCCATCGGCAAGGGTCGTGGGCGTGGTCGAGACTTCGTCGCTTCTCCCACCGTTCTCTCTCGATATTCCATCGGGGATGAAACTACCCCCCCTGCTCACTGGGCAAAATCTTTGCCTCCGTTCACCGTTTACCTGTGGACGAGTCGCGTATCCGCCTGGGGCCACGGAGGGGGCTGTTCTGTCCCTCTTTGGCCGTGAGGCCGGGGAGGGAAGGCGGGGTGGTTAAGCGCGACAGGACCACCGGAAACTGGAGTGGCGGGGGGAGGGGGGGGCTAGGCGCGCACAAAGCTCGGGAATAATGTTCGGGCTCGTGGGGGATGATGGTGAGCGTATCGGTGTCTTGCGTCGGATAATCGGCCCGCATTACCGCTATGGCTCTCGCTCTTTGACTATATCCATCTCCTTCGGTCGACTTTTCCCAGATATTACATCTCGATTTTGCTCGAGCTCCGGTCGATTTGTATGTGGAGGAATATGTGATACCTTGAAATACCTTTGAATATATATATATATATAAATGTATATTTATATTCTAAGGTAGCCGCCATCATTATTCGCGATTCCAGGGACACATTGTCCATGGGATGGACAGATACGTTTATTGCCCCTGTTTCACTCCATCTCCACGTCAACCGTCACCCCGGTGATGGAGCCCAGTGATGTCGGTATACCTTGTACACGTACATGTGACACACTGTGAAGAAAAAATTAATTAATTCAGTCGGTACATTTTGTTTTATCACGCTCACACTGGCTGTGTACATATGTGTTTGGGGCTCGACTGATCGCCCAACTGGGAATTTATGAGGGATTTCGTATGCGCATTTATTAACTGAATTTTTAAGTCGTCGGTGAATACGCGTTGTCACTGATTGATGATAACGAATATAATGCATTGGGATTTTCCACGGAGCGACCGTGGATTTTATACGTGTCGGTGATTTGCAGGTGAAAGCCGGTTCATCAAAATGAAGCTCAATTGCCATGTTTACGAAGGAATTAATTGGAGTTATTGATAATTCGGTGTTCCATCGATATTAAAATGATGTCGAATTGAAAACAGTTCGGGAGGATGACGTCGTAATTTCAAAAATTATTCTTAAGTAGCTTTTATGTTTTTGACATCATGTAAAATACGGTGCTCGAAATTAATGTATTGACGATGCTCATCTTTTTGCATTTTGCAGATTTATAGCACATCGTGATCGTTATGATATTTTTTGTAGCTTCATAAAAATTAGGTTGCATTAATAATGGTTGTTAATGTTTCTTTGCATCGATCTGTTGTTCGATCTTCTTTAGATAAAAATTGTGGTATGAAAATAGAGAGTACAAAATTGAACCTGAGATATACTTAAGAAATCACGCCTCAAAGATGGTAAACAAGTTGGGCGTTGAAACTTGCGAGCTGCTTGCTCCGAATTTAAGTCAACGTACGGACTCGTCTATATGGAATTATTTAAAAAAATTTCATTAATTATGACTCCATCATAGAGGAGTTCGTGCACTACTTCAAATACAACGATCCATTTATGAGTGCAATTTGGTTAAGTCCAAATATTTATTTCGTGTTAGTTGACGATTGCGTTTATAAATTTTATAAACCACTCATCTTTGCCGACGTTATTGTTCGTTCGTGTATTTGTTTTTATCGTGCAAACGCTAGAAAAGCCCGTAACTTTTAGAGAGCCCCACGATAATAAAAAAACCGGTGCGGTTTGACATAGCCTCGGCCGTGCCGACCTTCTGTACGGCGATGAAGAAAAAAAATGAAGAGAGATGGATGCTCGAAGATTTCTGGTAATCTCATTCACGCTCGAACCTTTTTTTTCGACTGAAACAAGACATAAAATTCTTCGAGATCGGCGAAACCAAAGAAAGTATATTTCTGTGTGCGTGTGTGTATGTGAGGATAGAGTGAGAAAGTAGACACCGTATAGATAAGACGGCTGTGCTTTGAAATTTGTTTGGAGATTAATGTGAAAATTGTTTCTCTTGTTTGATC
This sequence comes from Sussaba pulchella, assembly GCA_963971145.1. Lineage (NCBI taxonomy): Eukaryota > Metazoa > Arthropoda > Insecta > Hymenoptera > Ichneumonidae > Sussaba > Sussaba pulchella. The sequence goes on along the minus strand of OZ020169.1, from coordinate 18,367,765 downwards.
CCTGAATTTGGTGAGAACCTTTCTTCCGAGAAAATATTAAAAATCTTATATAAGAGCTTCGTCTTACTGTTCCTCCGGGATATTTTTCCCGAATGAATATACATCACAGAATATCAAATTAGAATGTCATATTAGAATATTCATCACAGTGGATAATGTAGCTCGGAATTCGGTATTGTCCGAGGATATGAGATATATTAAATTAGTCGAATTTATCTAATGTGTAAAGTGAATGAAACTTGTGAATTTTTATTTTAGAGATAATAATGATGATAATACACTTGTGACAATAAAATACATAATGATAATTGAAGAAAAACTATAATTAATTATTACATCACACGAGCACTTCATAAATTGAAAAAAATGCTCATTATTATGAAGTTGAAGTGATTCGTAGAATCCTCAAGAATTTTCAAATCTCCCGGGAAATATTTCGAGCACATATCTCACGGCTTCGGAGGAAAAGCGTAATATCAAATCTCGCTTACATCTCTACCCGCTCGGCTTGAGACGTCGGCATCTACAGTAGTACCCCGCACCCCGCATTAACACCATCTGCGCTTCTTAGGATACTCGTGTCGACGGATCTAAAATCCGCAATCTCCCATTACGAAGCACGCATACTTTCGCTCCCGGTTTTTCCGATTGCGACCCGGTGCCGCTGCTGCTCATCGTCGTTGCTTCGCAAATGCTGTGAATAACGCAAAATACTTTCATCTCGTCGTAAACAAAACCTGCATGCTTTTCAATTCTCGAACGCGTCGCATTTTTCCTCCGGTGCTTGTGACGTTGTAAACGTATTCCATGCATCTGCAGCTTTTGTAGTCTCGTTCCGTCCACGACTTTTTTTTAAACCGTTCTCACGTGCATTTGGCTTTACAAAATATATGTTGGGGAGCGGTATTCGTTTCTCGACCATTTTCACGATGGATTATAAACTTTTTTCATCGCTCTTAAATTATACATTTTTGGAATGGAGTAATTACCATGATCGTCCGTATAGCAAATTTGTTCTGCGTTTCAATTGCGGAAAAAACATTCTTGTACACATACTATCATGAATAGAATATTATTATAATTTATTTGTGTATGTTATAAAACGATACTTATGGTTACTGTATTATATAATATAGATGATATATTTATAACAGTAGGTGTACAATATATATATAAATAAGTCATTATTACTTACATATTACAGTATTATTATCTAACGACTTACTTACATATATTGTATTTAATTTATAACATTATATAAGTAATATCGATGCACATTTCAGCAATATATATACATCCGCACGACACCGATTCGCCGAGGTTGATTCTGATAAATAATGTACATGATAAAATCGCGGGAAAGGAATGCATTACAAAGCGCGCTGCTATCAGGATGCTCCGGGTTTCTGCAGCTGACGTCTCAATTATCTCGACAACGGGGCTATAACCCATTCACCCCCGCGCCGATAGAAATATAACCTCGGTTCTTTCGCACCCACTTTTGCATTATACATGTATATATATGCATATCTAGTCGAGTTGAGCTGTCGAGAGATCCATGCGACGATCTCTCGGTACTTAACAGTACGGAACCGTACCGAACAATACTACCCCCTAAACGGCCAACCCCAAGCGCATTGTCCTCCGGCTATTAGACGCCTGGCGACGTCTCCGAGCGATGAAAGTCTCATTGCCTATAATAGCTTTGACTTCTGTCAACGAGACCACCCCTGTTTTGTCATGTCGCTGCGGTGTTGGTTCATCGACACGGAGATATGGACTTGCTAACTCTTTACGGGAGAGTGATATGACCAGTACATAGAGAGAGAGAGAGAGAGGGAGAGATGAAGCAGAAAAAAAACGGCGTAGGCAACCTGGTCAAAAAAAAAAGACGGACAAGAACGATACTTTTTTCTATTTTATTCTATTACATGATATAATAATATATATAATATGATAATATTATTATTAAAGTGTCGCTAATTCGACAAATAAAAAAAATGTCAATGCTGCAATGCGCTTCACGATAGGGTAATTTATTATCGACGATTTTTCTGCTATCTCGCAAACGCGTCAGGTTTCTTTTCCGATGACACACATAAAAGTTCTTCGCACACATTTGTTCGGATATTAAGAATGTAAAGTAAACTCAAGTTTGCGGTCCTGACAAAATTATTTTTGTGCGTAAAAAGGGTCAGTGGACACTGGTGTGATTAGCCTCGCCCAATTTCCTTTAGAAAAACACCTACGTATAAGTAAATATGGACTCAATTAGGGTAATACGAGACTGGCGGAGGTCCCAATTGTCGTTCCATCTTGGACTCACATTTACGACGTGCAAGCGTGTCAGTCAACACGCCATTAGTCAGTCAAGACGTTGTCCTGGCATTGGTCGGCTAACCGTCGAAATATAATCTTCCTTCAAAAAGGGCTCGTCGTGGATGCGTTCCATTTACGTTGGCAAACATTTTCCCAGGAAATTCCGAAATTTGTTTATTTCCAATGATTATTGTGACCATATTCATGGTTATTGAACCTCGTAAAAAACAAATTGCGATATAGGCGTGCGTTGACTTTTTGTCATGAATTAAAATGACGCAAGGAAATATTTAATAAGTTGATGGGGTTCATAAGGAAATTGATGGATACAAAATTTCAGGGTAAAGAAATTTGTCAGTTTATTCACTAAAAAATTGGATATTGTATTGTGTAGTGTTTTATTGAAATTTTTGATTGCATACCGGAATTCTATCAAAATCGGAGACATTTGATTAATGTTTTTCTGTCCTACGACAGTTTATTGTTAAAAATTCACAAACACTTTCCATGAAAATATATCTAAGTTATATTTATAAATAAGCCACTGTTGTTGCTCTTCAAACAAAAGCCACGGATTTGCCATCAATGGCCAAAAGTGTCGACACATTGTGATATCCAGGATTGTTCGAAAAAACCGCCTGTATTTGCCAGATTTTCCACAGTTTCCCTGTAGCCTCATGCGTAGGCGATACACAGGAAAACCGGATGAGCGGCTTCGGGCAACTCTCCGGGCGGGCGGTGAGGAAATAAAAAGGGGAAGGGCATGCAAAGCATACACAAAAGTTACGAAAACCTTTAAAAAAAAAAAAAAATAAATAAACTAGTAGAAAAAATGAATGCATTAAAAATATAACTCAAATGAGGGAAAATATAAAAATCGAAAATAAAAATAGTGAAATGAAATTGAAAATCTATGAACTTTTATTTCGTATCAATTCGCTATTTTGGATGAAGCTGTAGCTTCAATCTAATTCAATCAATCGAGTACGCCATCGACAAAATAATCCGATAGCTTAAAAATTAAATAAACAAATAAATAAATGGGGAAAAAAAATTTTTTTTCCCCGTCAAGGTACGTGGCATTTAGAATCAATTATACCCTATCGCGTTACAGTCGTCTATCAAAGCGAAAAAAGTTAATGCTTCCAGTAGTCTATCCGTACAAAGTTACAGCTCCCGAGTTCGTGACTGGCCGAGAGCTTTCACCGGACGCGCCAAACGTTCCGGGCATCTGTACCAGTACCGCGGTTCTACCGGTCTCATACCGTGCATTATTCTACCACCTGGGGCTAGCTTATCCCCCTTTCCCCCCGCGCCGCTCGATGTCCACTCAAGTTCAACGTAAACTATCGCGTTACATGCTTCCGCGAGTCGGTTCGAAGTTTACCCGACGATTATTCACCCCCCCCCCCCTCCGTGCTCTTCGGGGCTCTCTTGCCCGCGAATTCAGCTTTTCCACGCTTTTCCCCCCCAACGATTCTACGTGCTTTGACTCGCAATCCCGTTAATGCAACTCCACAGCTTCGCCGAACTGGTTTGCAACAAACACTCGCATTATTCCGGCAAAAAGCCGAAAGCCTTTCGTTCTGCGAAGATATTTTCGTATTATTGCACTAAGTAAGTACGGTGTGCTGTGGCGTAGGCGCGCGCTATGATGTATCTATAATCTGTACAGTTAAGTGACGCTGTCGATATTCGGCTGTAAGCCGGGCTTTCTTACAGTGGTCCCATTGGGCCCATTGACGAAAATCTCGGTTCTCAAATTTTCTGCTGGTGTCAAGAAGGTCTTTCAGCGGCATAATAATAGTCAATTCTCGAGACAGAAAAAAAATCCTCAACTACCGGGTTGTCCCCGAGGGACCAATTAAACGTACACCTTGTACCTTGAGGTGACAGCGTTGAACAAAAATTATACTTTTGACGAGAGTTGAACTTTTTTTTTTCAAATTACGACGTCCACTCGTGTCGTGAAATTGAAAAAGGGAGCATAATAAGAGCGAATTTTGTTGATGATTTATTAGATCATATTTGCGGTAATAATATATTAAGGAATCTCACCGTTTCCTCTTAGACATTGGCTATTTCAATTAGTCTTCTATTTTTATTCTAATTTTTTTTGTGCACCGACTGGTTAATGAATGACATCTATCTCTAATTACTTTCAAAAATGTTTTCTTTCTCAAGCTATGAATTATTCAATGCAACTGATATTTTTCTTTTGGCACGAGTCGCTCCGAGAAATTCCGTAAATAAGATGGAAGAAATGTCCTGCAGTCGGAATCCGAGATCGAGCAGTACGCCGAGCTTACAAGAGACTTTGGGGAAGCTTATCTTGCCGGTTGAATTTCTTTGCCAATGATGTAATGGAAATGAAATCCGTTAGGATAAAGATACTGTTTTGTCGCGGCGGCAGCGAGGGCATCCCGAAAGGGCCGCGGCGGCGGCTCAGCCGTAAGGACCCTCGGGGCACCCTCGAGTCTCTATCTCGCTGTCGGCGTCTCGTTGTATACCTGCTGCTGCTGCTGATTCTACCTTCATCCGCGCGCAGCTTTCTCGCCGGCTCACTCTGTTTGATTACGACAACACAACGATTTTACCGTGCTCACTTGTGCACCAGCGATCCGACGGATTGACCGGACGCTACGTAGATTCCATTGTCAGTTCTGCAGATTCAATTCTCATTGAATTAATTTCTACAATTTCATTCAAGAAAAAATATCATCTCCGTTACTTCTGGTGGAAAGTTAATGGAAAATTTATCGATTCGGCTTCTAATCATTCCAAGAATTTAAATATAATTTCAATATTTTTTAATTGTACGAATTCCTTGGCATTCACAAACAGAATGTTCCATTTTTTTCGTCGTTGCAAATAATGATAATAATAAAATGATTATTATTGTCATTATCATTATATTATAAAAAAGTGGATAATAAAATATAATAGAATAAAAATAAAAATGTAATCGAATATAATATTGTAATAACGATAAAATAATTTTATATTATGCGAAAAATAGCGTGGGTCGTGTGTGAGGAAAAAAATGCATCGGTGCATCAAAGTTTCGTACGTCGCGATAATTTTCGAATAACGCGGAGCCCTGCAGTCCGGATATGACTTACAGTACCGTGTAGGTACCTGATGCAATTTTTGGATATAGAAACACGCGATCCTACGTAGGTTTTAAAAGGTTCCTTTCAAGTATACCTGTCTGTTCCTGGAAGGAACGGGAAGAGCTTTTTTGATTCCGATTTCATTCCGTATCAGCGTCCCGGTTAGGTGTGCAATACTCTGTCTGTAGAAGTGCGGAGAGAATATATTCCCCGCGTATTTCTATACATACCCACCGCGGGCCAATATGATTGGGTGCGGATCCGTGAAATGTATAACACGAGGGTTTATGGAAACTAGACGCCGCGACGGCGTAACGCTCGTAAAATAAAATTCGGGAACACGTTGGGGATGGATATTTTTTTAACTCGTCGAGTTTTCAACAATAATGAAAAAATCAAAAAAACAATTTTGCATTGTCGAATTAGGTTTTTCTAGGCAGTGTTTATTTACGTCCCTGCAGTCCTGCATGAATGTGTGTTCATACGTATTTGTCCGTTTTTTGTCGGAAACGTTTTTTTTTTGGGTTCGAGCTATTTTTCGGTGTGAGAAATTTTTTTGTGGAAATTGAAAAAAATAATTCTTTTCTCTTTCAATCAGAAATAAAAAAATCGGTCGCATCTGAACTTTTATTATGATCCAATGAACCGATTTCATCTTCGTCAATGCACCACTTTCACAATCAGTAAAATTTAAATAGCTAACCTCGATTTCCAGCGTCCGACAAAATCAGAAAAAAAAAAAAAATGAATAGCGGAGATGAATCCGACCCAGAATCCAAGAGCGGGCAAAGTTCGCGATATCGGTCGCGAGGGCGAGGGAAACATTGAGAATCAGAATCGCTGCGAAGGGTGAGTTGTTGGGCGAACGAGTAAACACATTCGCCGAGGACGGTTGGACGAGAATCGTTGCCAAGCCGTTTCCACATGTTCGACGTTCCTTCCATTCATATACCACGAATGGATATGTGTAACTAAACGTCGTGGTCGTAGTTACGGAATAGAGACGGTGTTGGTGAACGTCAGCCACGAGAAGCTCGATTTTCGTTCGTATAGTTGCGGAGAGAGTCCGCGAAGCGGGGAGGTTCCGGGGGAGGGGGAGGGGGTTGGTTGGCGCGGGGCGGTCGCGCGCGCTCTTCGGCCCTAGCGATTGCGAGCGAGGGAGTTAGGCGGGGGTTCAGAGAAATCGTGTGGGTTTTCATCCCCGTCGGCTATATCCCCCGGAATCAGCTGCCAGATTATTCTATTACCGCGTATCAACATGGGTCTTGTTTGGTCTGAAAACACACGGCTGCCACATTGTTTCAGCCAGATAAAGAATTTAACGTCCGGTAATTAAAAGGCTGGCGGGCAACTGCTGGATGGATGCCTGCCTGCGTGTACTGTAACCCGCGCGGCTCGGTTCTCCCTCCTCGTCTCCATCTTTTCTCCGCGATGGCACCGCTGCTCTGCTCGCGTGTGGACCCCTACTCTCCTACCCCTCGTCGTCATCTCTTTCCACCTAGCTCTTGCGGATAAGGCCCCGGGTTATTTTTCCCTTGTGAAATCTTTTTTCTGCCCCATATCCCTTGTGTCTCATTTTAATACAATCAAAAATGCTTCTCGTAACTTTTCTTTCGTTTTTCGAAAAAAACTTTTTTACAGACCTTGAAGTCTGTAATGCAAATTGCGAGATGGTTTTTTGAAACGTTGTCGATATTTGTGATGAAAATAAATTGCGAAATTCGTTTCTTGGCGGATTTGAATTATAATTTGTAATATCGACTTTAGTTTACCAAATTTTTTTTTCACTTATCAAATTATTGTAAAAAATTGTGATCTGTAATATTGACTACTTTTCCGTCGATTGTTTTTTTACCTCTATCCTCCATGTCTATAAGTATACTTAAACCCTAAGATAATGCACTCATTAAATCTCAATATTCGTCTACCATTCAAAAACTACAGACTTATAAATAAACGATAGGATGGTAACAAAGTTTCGTGAATCAGCTAAAGTCATCAATATTTATATCCGCACACATTTTCCGCAAAAGTTCTTTGTCAGATAAAATCGCGTCACCTCGATCGCCGCAGGTTCAATTAAAATAACAATATTATTATAAAAACACCCGGTCGACGTTTTATCCCAACAATTTACGGGATCGGAGGAAAAACAGTAAACAAGTGGGTGGGACGAAGCGACAGAGAGAGAAAGACAACATGAAAAAAAATTAGCGCGTCGAGAGAATGGTGAAAGGACGTTCGAATTTGTTTCCGCGAAATAACCATCGAAACAATAATAATCGTTGCAGAGTGAGAGTGGCTGACGAAGCGGTAATTAAAATGAAATTAATTGGATTGTTCGTGGTAAACGGGGTAGAGAGGTACCGAGGCATGAGGCTCGAGGTGAAAATGGTTGCAACAGCCGTAGGGGATGTTGTTACCATTCGTTCGTTTTCTCTCTCGTTCAACTATATGTTAAGTTGCATATGACGCTCGTATATATGTTTGTTCGGTCGTGTTCTGCGCTCACGATCCCTTTACGGATACGGCTCGTTATCGTTGTCACAATTGCAGCAACGTGTCTACCCGTGCACCGAATTTACGTTGTGTGACATACATATATATACGTGTCTGCGTCTACGTGGGTACGGAAATTGCATGCATAATAAACGCATCGTTACGACCCTCGAGCCCAGCGTCCGGAATGAACGACGAAAGCTCCGTCGCTTATCGACGCCCGCGAGATTCTCGGGTGGACGAATTACACCTCCATCCTCGACCCATTTCAATAATACCCTGTATAATACATCTCGCACGGTCTCGTGCAAACATCGTATAATTTGTTGTTAAACCGCTGTTTGCAGACGCAGCCCGTGGAAGGGTGCAAGCCACTGTAACGAGATCAAAAATGAACGTATTTTTGTGATGTTTTTTTTTTGAAGATAGTTACTATTGGATCGTTTTGTGAAATATTTAGTACAGCTTGTTGATATAAATACGAGATGAGAAAATGTATTTCCGTCCTTCTTGTCCGTCTTTGGCACCCGATCGCCCTCAGAGGATGCAGAATCAATGCAGGAAAAAAAGTTTAATCTGTTCAAGTTCAAATTAGTTTAGAAATTGATTGAAACGATTTTTCAAAAATGTTCTTTGTTGCGAAATATCATTTTTCGAACCGATGCCGGTTTTCATTCCATTACTTTTCAAATTCAAATTCTTATTTTAAAAAATTTTATCAATTTTTTCGAAAGCTAGAAAAAATCCAAAAATTGAACAGGACTTGGAAGACCCTGTCTTTCAAGCGAAAGGTGCGAAAATAAAGTCGATGGACGGCGGTTTGATAAATTGTTCGAATTATCGAAGGAATGGAAAATTTAAGAAGTTATCGATGAGAGGAAAATCCCTAAGGTTCCCAAGGGATTGAACTCAGAGGGTACTTGAATGGACTTGGGACGCGCAATCTTCGTTTTATTTAAAAACTTTATCCATTTTAGGGATTCAGGCTTGTTCGATTAGGCTTTCCTCGGTCTTCGAACTTCGAATCTTCGGACAACTTGCGGCAAAGTACTTATGCACTACGACATCGATTGTCGGGTCAGTTCGTTCTGTGTGGCCCGAATCGATAATTATTTATCAGTTTTTTGTATTCATAACCCTTTTTCCTGGAGAATTGTCTATCTATCTAATTTTATTGCTAACCTTTGGAAGATTCAGGAGATTCAAATTTTCTACGACCAATTGAAAATTGGTTAAGCAGAATGAAGGTATGTTTTTTTATCAGTATTTTACTTTCTTCTCCCGCATCCTCCTAAATGATTGAGCTAATTTAGTGACTCGATAGGGTTACTGCAATTGAACGATGTAATTTTATTGCTAATCGTTGGTCCTTAGAAATGCCATATAATAGAAAATAAAAAAATGGCCTGATCACTGGGAATTACAATAGTTACATAAAACATGTTTGGAAAATTAATTACGTATTTACAACGATTAATACATGCGTTCGTACGTGGTTTGTTTTCGTTACGTCCATTGGTATAAAGCTCGCAATATTCGCGCCAACAAAATGCTGCCCCGTAAATCCACCCACGCTTATATACGTATACATTCGTGAGTATCGTAAAAGCGTTTGTGGGGTATCGGCGCTATTTCCTACGTGGATAGCCTGTAATTTTATAAACACTCTGAAAATCTTGCGTCACAATGTGGCTTCGGAGGCGAGATTGCCTCCTAAGCTGTAAGGCTTCATTTGCCCGGGCGTACCGGAAAATAATTACAAAATCACCGAGACTACCCGCGGCTTGCGGTTAAATCGAGCTTCGACCGACAAAACCGAGCTCTCTCGCGCTCGCTGGTCGAATGATAAAGAACAGAGAGGAACCGAGACGCAGAGTTTATTCCTGATTCATTTTCTCAACGTGGCAACGGGGTTGAAATGAAAAACGCAATAAACTCCCGACTTCGCCCCCTTCGTCGCTTGCTTATTGAGCTACGTTCATTCTTCTCGTACTATGATCAACTTGTCGGCGACATATTTTAGGCTAATTTAGGCTGAATTGATAAAGTTTCCATCGTTATCGATTAGATTGGTGATTGATTGACGATCGAAAAACAAAATTATGAGTGAATCCGTAGAGCCGGAAAATGTCGAGAATTCAAACGATAACGCGGCTGAAGAAAAAATTGACGGGGAAATTCAAAAAGATGACGATGAAAAAGATAAGAGCCAAAAAGACGAGAAGAAAAAGAAAAGAAAATGTTCTACAAAACATAAATGGACGTGCGTGGACGAGCCATTGTGGCGTGTTTATATGAATTCGTGAGTTTTTTAAACATAAAAATTATGACATGGAATATTGTTTTTTAAAAATATTTTTCTGTATGAAATTAGTTTTTTGAGATTATTTATCGGCTCAGCTATCTCGAGCATGAAAAAAAATTGGAAAGAGACGACAAGTTTGATCGTCGAAAAGCTGCGGTGCTCCCAAGATTTCCGAACGTAAAATCCTCTGAGGAGATATCATCGGCGTCGTTCCACTCGTGCTTTCCGTTCAATACTTTCAATCTGAGTGAACGGGCGCGGCTGCCCAACAAGCTCAATCCCCAGGAAAAAGTGAGGCTTTGGAGACGCATGAAAAACGATCCTGCAGTGAGTTTTAGCTCTCAATATATAGTACGTTGAAAGCGCGATTCAAATGCTTCGCGGAATAAAAATATCGATGAGCTTGCGTATTGATAAATGTTTGTGAAGCTTTTTTTCGAATACCTAATAGAAGTTCACACGGGAAAATCTACAAATATGCAGCAGACAATCGTTTTCGCACTTAGGAGAAGAAAAAAAATGTATCATCGTCATTGTTAACTCACCCACGTAAAATTTTTTTATTTCGCCTTTCAGAATAGACACTTTTTTTAATTATTCAACTGATTAATAAAAAACTTAATCATTCGTCGGCAAACGAGTCGTAGTGCGGAAAGAGAAATTTTTTTTTTTTAACATACAAGGACATTAGTATAAAACATGAAAGTTCAAATATTGAGAATCATCCAGGTTCCGACCAACGGCTTGCTCAAGCAAGTTCTCCCAGATATTGCGAAAGCGGACAGTAAAAAATGGCCAGGACTATGGCCCTGTACAAACCGTGACCTGGCTGAAGAGAATCGACAACTGGAAAATTTGGAAAAACGCAAGAAAAAGGGTTTTCTTCCTTGTCAGAAGGACACCGACGACGAAAGCAATCCCGACGAGCCAATAGACAATTTTGCCGATCACAAAGAGCTCGGTCACGCTAGAATACCGATTACGTGTCGGAGTGTGAAGAAACGTCATCGAGTGGATCGCTCTGTTGGAGAACATCCGGGTCTCGTCGACGGTGACTATGTGATATTTCTCGTTGGTTCGAGAAACGACGACAAAGGACATCGTGCGTACGCCAATGTCTGTCTTCGAGGTTTGAAGGGCATGCATCTCGTGGAATTGAACAATATAAGGGTTCGAGAGAAGACTTGGAAGTTCTGTTTCTATCAGGCAATAGTCGCACTTCTGGCGAAGACCCAACTCAGGTGAATCGTATGCGAAATATCTCAATGGTAACTTGTACATGCATCTAGACATCCAGTTGAAAATAAGTTTTCTTGCTTTTTTCATATTGTTGAGAAAATTCGAGAATTCGTGTAATCGATTGGAACGTGAGAAATTTACTGTTTGATACGAAAAGAAATTTTAGAAAGATAATGTAAATAATGATTTTTGACGACAAGCTGTATCGTTAATGGGACTATAGAATTTTGTAAATTCATTATTATTACGCTTTAATCGTGGATATCACGGTAAATCAGTCTAAATGCCACCGCAGAGGAAGGGGGACCGAAAAACAATTCATATAATAATATAAATTGAAAAAAATGGGATATAATATTTGAAAAAAAAAAAGATTTCTTCGATTTTCCTCGTGAAATCCTTCATTCGTCGAAACGAAAGCGTCCCCTAAACACAGTAAAAAAATTATCATTCACGTGTCGGTCAGTAGTTCAAATAATACACAAATGTGCAAAAGAATCTAAATATTGGCACAAATCAAAAATAGTTTTCCACAACAGATACAAATTCGCCTGGAGCGCGAACATAGACTACATATACGATCACGCTTGGATGCTCTTCGTGCACATGGGAAGCGTAAACGTCAAAGACAGAATCCACTTTGACGACGTCGTAGTCTACAATTACAAGTACAGCGTGGAGCTCGAGCTAGTTCACGAGACGAACGAACTTCCGAGATTGACGAGAATCGATGAGAATTACGTGGAGGATGATCAGATTAGAATGCTCGAACTGGAGAGGCCGGAATTAATGAAAACGAAAGGACAAATTGGTTGGGAAAAGTCCAAATTCGAAAAACCACCACCGATTCACGAGACAACTCGAAAAATTGAAAAATGGTTTGACAAGCTTCCGGATATGTATCGCAATTGTATTTTTAGAACGAACAAATTTTCATTGGCCTTCTGGAAGGACGGTACTTTTTGGTACCTCTTCAATCCCTATCGTTGCGACGAATTCGGTTTTTGGTCCGACGAAGGTTACGCTTGTATGTTAAAATTCTGTTCAAGAACCTCTCTGAAGAGACATCTCATGATACTTTTACTAAGAGCTTATTCGTACGAACCTCAGAGTCCTCTCAAACTCTCCACTCAAAATGACAGCAATGATAAAAACGATTATCCGCCAAAATCCCCAGAAGTTTCGTCTGACAAAGAGAATGACGACAGACTGTCGAATTCCGAAAAAATCAAGAGCACAACTTCCAATGGAGATACTTTTACGATTCAGATATTTCAGATGATCTATCATTGCGTGCAGATACAAAACGTCAAACTGTTACAAAGAAAACCGCCGAATCCGCCAGCTCGACGGGTAAAAAAGAAAATTATCGACGACTGTGATTCGGACCTCTTAACGTCGCACGATCCTTGTTTCCAAGATAAATTGCCGGAAGATTCGATGGAAGCCAATGACGATGACGACGTGGACACTATGGAGAAACCTCATTGGTTGAAACACTTGAGCATCACGTGGGCGAGATTGGCAGCTGCGAAAAAGAAAAACGTCGAGGATGAAGGTCAATTCGGTAAACTTCGTTGGCACGAATTTTACGTTGAAGAGCCTCAAAAGATTTTCACACTTTGGGGTCAGATACATCCGACGGAGCAGATATTTGCCAAAGAAAATCGTGGACACCAGATTTACGCGTGTTACGTGGTTTGTGCGGGAATGACGCGAATCCAAGCGCCGGAGTATTGGAGTCCAAGAACCCTGGACGCGATAGTGATGTGCGGTGATCGTTTTTACACAATGAGCAAGCTGGAAAGCCAAAGTGCAGCTGGAACACAGGAATTTGATCGTGTGGCTTGCTGGGACGAATATTTGAGCAATAATTTCAAGATAGGTGAAACAATGTTCGAAGCAAACGTTCTTCCGGCTATTTGCGGTCAATTGTACAACAAGAGAGCCAAATGTCTTTGGCAAATTGTCGAACAGATATTTGTCAAACATCACTTTGGTATTTTGACGTGCGAAAGTTCGTGTCTCGGTATTTTTAAATTCTGCGGAGCTTATTACATGATGGACGTACAATCTTTTGGGCCACCTTTGTTTCAATATGGCAACGGCGTTGCATATTTGATAAGAACAACGAGTTTTTTCAAATTCATGACGGTTTTGGTGCTTACTATTGGATCCAGCGAATGCAGTCGATTTACGTTGAACCCCATCGTGATCGGAAAGGTCGTTGACCTCGGTACTTCGAACGCGCGGGAGAAGAAGGGAAGGACGAAGTTCAGAAGGTTGGAGTGTCCTCACGAGGATGCAGCGAAGGGTTCGAGGAAGTGGAAGTCGAAGGGTTCGGGCGAGGGCAGAGAGACTATCGATAGGGTTTCTTGCAGGAAGCCCGGATGTGAAAATTGATGGCTTTTAATCGTACGTGATATTGTAGGAGCGTCGTCGATAGCAACGAATATTGTTTCTCAGTAACAAAAGAAATTGTGAGTACTGTCAACGATTGAACAATTTGTGAAACATTATTTTATTGGGTCTGTGTGTGCGCCGCTGACCTCCGAATAAAATTAAATTATCATTTCAACGAGAAGTCGAATAATTTATTGTGTACAAAATTCGGTTAATCAATCAAAAAAATGTTTTCCTCCACCGGTAATATATAATTTTCTTGTTCAACATAATGGCGCTTAATTTTCGAGGATCAGATCAGAAGCCTTATAAATCAGTCGAGGGTTGATCCAGCTCTTGTCATAAGCGCGGCTTGGTCCTCGTCGAGCTATAGTGATACAGCTGCGAACATGCTCTCGATGCTTCCGACGCTCAACCTACGCCGCTGACTTTGGTCACCTGAATAATTGAGGCGACGGTTGGAGTACTTGTTCGTCCATGAAATAAAGGGCCACTTAAGTCGATCGTCTTTAGGTCTCAGCAACGTCTTCGACGTCGTCGCAGTCGACGTTGGCGACGTTGGCGACAACGGGGGACCATTAAACTTGCACCGTGAATCGTCTTAGTTTTCGGGCGCAAGCCCCCAGGGTTTATGTACTTACCCGAACTCGGTTAACTTTGCCGCTCAAACTGTCGTTGCCACGGCACGCGGACCAAGTTTCGGGCGTCCATAATTGGGACTCCCGGTTGCGCTTTGAGTCCTCACCGACGGTCAAGACACCACCGTTCACGACTCGGGGCGCCTCCGGACACTCGAATCTTTACCCGAGTGTCTTTCGAATAATTCGTTTTAATAAATTGGGCTGGTATCGAAATGAATCGAAAGGAATTTTTTCTCTCGCAATAAGAGATGGACAGAATGAGTTATGTGAGGTAAATAAGAAAAAAAAGTAAGCCACAATTCTAACATATTAATCTTTGCTAATAGCACAATAATTTATTCGTTTATACACATTCATTATAAGCGTTATTTACATCGTTATATCTTTATCAATTATTTACAAAGTTTTATCGTTAATAATTAATATAATTATTGTTGTTACAATTATTAATATTCGTATTTACATAATTCTCAGTTCGATTTCTTTTAGTTTTGCGATTATAAACGAGCCTCGCCGTTAAATATGCATCATTCAATCAACCTTTCTGCTTTGTTTAACTTAACTGGCCGGAGCATTTAAAAAAGTTGATGAGAAAAAGAACCGAAGATCACTGGGGTCGTAGGGAAAATCATTGATATCCTAGCTGATGTTGGTTTCGCATATTTTTTAAAAATGTTTTTCTTTCTTTTAATTCGTCGATTCATCGATCACGATATCGAGCCGGAAACTACGCAACCTCGAGATCCGAACTGTCCGTTTCCTGATCGTGCTGACCATTCAGGGTCATGTGCGATCCGACGCGAATCGCTGCCGGCGTCGATCCATCCTCGTTGCGCTGACGTTGTTCCAGCTGGAGCTTTCGCAGACGCTCCTGCTCCTCCCGCTTTTGTTTCCGCCATTTGGCCCTTCGATTTTTAAACCATACCTGAAACAACGAAAATTCCAAACTTTATTACATATTATTTCAGAACTGGGCATCTTTGGTCCATCGAAAAAACAGGACTTATAATTTTCGATTTATTATGCAATACTTATTCTAAACTTCGGAGCGAATTTTAATCGGAGAATTTTTAATTTTCATCAGTTTCTTATAAGGTTCTTTCGAGACATCGTTAAATAAATAAATGAGACAACAGTAAATTGAAAAAATACACTTCTGGAGTTAAGCTCGAGGATGGTTAACAGGAAAGACCGAATGTTGCTTTATCTCTTTCCGTAATATGTTTTTTGAGATACTCGTCGAAATCACTCGCATCTTAAAAAAGACGTAACCGAATACACACACCAGTGTAGTTCAAATTAAAAGTGCGTCTCCGACTGCTCATGAGCACGAAAAATCATTCAATCAAGAGAGTCAATATTTTTTTTTGGGGGACGTTCATATTGGGCGGTGAAACTCAAGTGTTCGTTTGCTCGGCCGCCCGTCCCCTCCTAAATCTCCACTTGACACATTTCCAAACGAAATTTGAAAATTGTTGACATTCGTATGCAGGTATTTCGAAATTTCTCGCTTCTGAAAATCGGTACTCGACATTTTTTACTTCAGCTCACGATCAGTCACCGAATTAATCTTAATATATTGCTTCGCAGTTAATTCCTCGGTAAGAATCGTTTCGGAATATTATCGTCTGGGGTATTATCCTCTGAATTACACGATTGATGAAAACATTAATTACAAATATAACTAAAAAAATTATCATTGTGTTATAAATTCACTTCCGATAAAATCCCAACATCCAAAATTACACAAATGAAATTCAATTTTAATTTGTACAAAGGCCAGCTTGCACGTGTTACAGACCGAAATATTTTGAAGTGTCATATTAACCACAATATTACGTTGCCGTGCATTCTCACCTTCATCTCGTATAACGTAGCTCGTAGCTCCGTCTCATCGCCACGAGTAAAGTCGTTTCCCGACTAATTCTCCGCAAACACGAGACGCCGGTGTTCAGGCATATGTATATATATATATTTGAGCTGTTACAGTCGGGCAGATGGACGGGCAGGTATGTTGTTTCAGAAACTCAAACTGACCAAATCGCCTGAAGTCCAGGCCCGAGAGAGAGGGGGGCGACCAAAATGCATGAAGTGGTCTCGCGAAGGGGTTTAAGAATCGTCGTGAAGATGAGAAGAAAAGACCGAAAGGATTCATGGGTACACTTGCCGCCAGGAATCCCATCTAAGTATATCAACGTGGGAGGTCCTTCTCATTCTCCAATGGCCTAAGAGGCGATTTGTCATAGAATACTGAAAGGCTGAATTTCACAGTCAAATCGGCGAATTATTCGCTTGCTTTTCGTCTCTCTGTGTCGCGTTCATTTTATTATATTTTTCGCATCTTTTTCTTCTTCTTTTACTCTTGTTTATGAATATATACTTTCTCTTTCAGTGTACATTGTATCGTATAAAGTGTAAATTCCTTCCTCTATATATATATATGTATGCATATATATTTTTAGGTGTCTCTTAATGTGGTCAATTTAGATTTTTAATGGTCTTATCCTCAAGAGCGATTCGTATTATAAAAAAAAATTGTCCCACCTGCCGACCCTACGACATAATTAACTCGTCCCAGCGACCAATTAAAATGTAATTCTATTCAAATGAGGAATTTAACGATGGCTCGGTGGCACAACTCAATTATGCTAAAAATCCAAAATGAAGATATTATGGGACAACGTAATGTACATATATATTTTTATCTTAAAAAAATATAGTTCCTATATTTTTTTTCTCTTCCTCTCACCTTTACCTCTTCGTCTCTTCCTCTTTTCCTCATATACATGCAGAGAATATAAATAGAGGGAGGTAAAAGTGAGAGGAATAGAAAAATAATATGCATGGAATTTTTTTTTCATGTATACTCGTATATATATATTTTTTTTTCCAAAAGCCCTTTTTTTCTCGATTAACGCGAACGAACCGAAGAGCCACGGGAGATCGGTGGCAGCGTTGAATAGGTGTTTACCGTTTGGGGTTCCGCTTACCGCCACGCATAGGATTCGGGCATTGTAAAGGGATAGAGACGAGAGTATAGTCCGACGAAGAAACGAGCCGCGCGTTGCCACCGCCCTAGCCGCACGTCGCCGACGCCAACGCCGCCGCCGCCCTTTCGTGCGGTCATGCGTTCGAGCGCGCTGAAACGAAATCACCGCCGAGTTAAGCTCGCGAAAGATTCGAACACAATGAACGACGCTCTCCAACTTTATACAGTTCGGTCTACACACGGAGATGCATTGAGAACGTCTGTGGAAGACCGGTCTGTATATGTACAGAATGTGCGGTACGGGTACACAACGTTCGATGCCCTGCCCTCGCGTGCGCCTTCCCTGCACAACGGACCTTCGGCGAGAGGCTCTTCGGTCCTGTTACGATCGGGGGTTGCATTCGGGTTAAACTGCGCGCGTGATCACGTTACACCCCGAACAAGCTCTACGGAAAACATCGGGTCATCCCCCAGGGCCAGAGGGGGAGGGGGGCGTTCACGAAATAACGGGACTAATTATTTTTCGATAGTAATTGAAAGCTTTAAGTTGAAGTTGTTATTTATATTCGCTGGAATGAAGTTTGAGGACGATGTGTTGGAAAGACCGAATTATTTGGATACCTTCAAATTGAAAACAGTCGATTTATCTCTCAACCCTCGTATTCCCAGCTTGCAACAATGAATATATGTATTTTTTTAATGGTATTCGGAAAAAACTTGAATAACTAAAAGTTGTAATTTATTCAATCAATACGAAATAATGTACGGAATCAAAGGCTAAAAGTCTCCACAGCCAAACGCATACAAAATAAACAAACGGTTCAATAACAAAAAAAACATATTGAGTTTGAAATTCAACGATATATACCACGCGTTTAATGAGTCCGATGTATTGTTTATTACCCGACGAACAATGTGGACCGTAACGCGATAATTATCGGTTAAGCTTTCCATCGAGCCTGCAATCAAAGCTCGACGAAAATCGCGCGTGGCCCTTGTTCCCGCGATAAATAGCACGAGCCAACAGTCCGAGGGGCAAACAGGCGCCAATGTAGCAAAGGACACAGGGTTGTTTCTGGGGTGTGTGTGTGTGTGTGCGCGGGCCCTATTTCCGGAGTTTTGCTACCGAGCCAACGCTAAACATCGCTCGAGCATAATCCATTAGCATTTACAAATATTCGTTCAAGTGACACGTGGACAAACGCTAAAAATCCCTGAAAAAAAAGTTTCAACGAGTGGTTGAAGACATTCGACTGTGTATGGGGGTGCGGATCAAAGTTTTGAATATTAAATGCTCCGTCAGGTTAATAAATTGAATTACAATGGTCCGTAAATTATTGTTCCGAATCGGCATGGCTCGGACGGTCAACGTCCCGAAAGATCAAAATTTCGAAAACCAAACAATTGGCAAAAAGTAGACCACTATAACGATATGTAGACGATCCGGGATTCTGATGTTTCGGAACATTGACAGTCGGAGCCATGCCGATTTGGTAAATTTATTTCCGGAGCATTTTAATCCGATTTATTGACCTTTTGGATCATTGAATATTCGGGACTTCGATACGCCCCCTTCGGTTAAAAACCCGGACTGTCACCGGAAATTCGGTAGCCCGATCCAAAAATGAGGGTTGAAACAAGAAAAGCAATTTGTCGGTTTAAGCTGTGCAAAGTGGTTCTTACCAGTCACTCGCGTGTGGTCAGAGAATGAGGAAAGGGGGGGGGGGGAGGTTGGCTTACGAGATGTTTACGAGGATACGACCGGGGTGGTAGCCCTAACCCAACTCTTGCTATGTTTGCCAAAGAATTATTTATTTGCCCGAACGGTAGCTAAAGCAGTCGCACACTTCGCTAACGTGCAGCTGCTCGAATTTCGATGGCGTTTCATTACATTTTTTTGGTGTATTTAATATTCCTTCTCGAAATGCAGACTTTTCTTATGACTCCTTATGAGATATGGGGAATTTCGAGGCAGTTAGATATATCAATAGTATCAATATTGGGTGCAAAAGTCTATTAAGTTCTGAAAAGGACTCCAATTATCTGTATTACTGTTTCTCAAGTTTTATTCAAATTCAGACGCAATTATGTTGTGGGGTCCTCTGGACTCCGAATGACCGATGATGGTTAAAATTTTATCAATTTTCTCTTTATTCTTTTTTTCCGAATAAGAAAAATAAATAAAGCAACAAATGAACAAGTGAATAAATAAATTGTGGACGTAGAAGGTGTTTAGAGACATTGAAATTGCAGCTCACCTCGATTCTTTCTTCCTTGAGATCGACTTGAAGAGCAAGTTGTTCTCTGAGAAGCACATCCGGATAGTGAGTCTTATCGAAGGTCGCTTCAAGCTGTTCCAACTGTTCTTCGGTGAATATCGTCCGGTGACGACGTTTCCGTTTCGCCATGGGACCTCCGCCGGGTCCGTTGGGATTCATCTGATAGGGATGTGCCGTGTGATAGAAAGCCGGCTGTCCGTGGAGAGAAACGCCGGCGGCCGCCATAGCCGCTACGTAACCACCGGGATACAACCCTGGATATGCTGCGGCTGTACAATAAAAAATTAATTTCACGTTAATTTTTATATTCATTTATAATTTTTATTTATTTATTAATAGTCATCGCTCCTTGGCAATGGAAATAAATTTTCTCAACGTCCTTCTAATATATTTTTAACTAAATATTGTCAATAGATTAGAATATTATTAGTTCAATGGTGCAACCCAGCGCCTGTAAAGTTAGGATAAAATTGAATATTCTTATTAATCTTTAGAAACATCTTATTTTATTTTATCTCTATTTTTAGCTCATAATTTTTTTCTTTCGCGAGAAATTCCTAAAGAGAAATAAGTTTCAAGGGTTGAAACGTGCGACATTATTGCACGTAGGATTAAATTCTTTCGCCCTACAGTCCCACTGGGAGGTCGCTCGGAGTCTAGAGGAACGAGCAGCTTATACTTCAGAAAAAACGAAAAAAAAACGTTGGTGAGAAACTCCGACCTCCCAAGTAGTCCTCGAGCCCTTGGCGTTACTATATTTCTCGTGTTATTCACATTTTTCATCCCCCTGATATTATGTACTACCGTGGAATAGCGACGCAAGGATTTCAGATCCATCGTGTTGCGATCATTCGCCCGTGATCGCCAAAACGGATCGAGAGCCGAGAACCGCGGCTTTTTTTTTGTGCTGCCACAACGAACTGTACAAAGCTCTAAATGCGAGGGCGAGAAAGGTACTTAACGCTTCTCGTGCCACGAAAGGAACGAACGTGGCGATGCCAAGTTGTCTGACTCGAAAAAGACGGCTCACGGGTCCCGAGGGATTTGCATCGACGAACGCGTAAGACCGAGCCTTCCGTCCGTTTTATTTTTTTTGCTTCTCACGTTTTTCAACCGACGACTAAGCGAACGTGAAAATCTTCCGGGGGTTCGAAATTTAAGCTGTCCAGGGCTGTATCTTAGTATCCATGAGATTTGGTAGGTGATGGGTAATTTTCAACGAATATTGGGCCAATGAATTCGATCGATATGAATGTCAAAGTTTGTTCCAGTTCGTAACCTTTGGCTGCAGTAGGATATAACTGGGAATTTGTCAAATTCCTTTTAAATAGTATATATGTTTTTAATTGAAAAAAGAGTTCATTCTTTCCCCTGGAATTGAATTCAGTGACCGATTAAATGGGACGATCCTGCTGTATTCGAGATCACAAATTTCGGTCCATAATGACATATATCGGACATTTGATTTTCTATTCTTTACAATCGACGAAAAATCAAATCACAAAATAATTTCATTTCTCGAAAAAAGTAACACATAAAACAATAAAAGAAAAAAATAATTCCTTAAAATAGATGAGAAACAAATACAATCCCTATCAGTCGTTAAGAAAGAATTCTTATTTCTCAACAAACATAAAAATCGTCGACGATGACGTACCGAGAAAATCGGCGGGTGTGAAGGCGAGATGATGAAGTTGTTGCTGCAGAGGATGAATCGCGGTAGTTCTGGGTGGCGAACCAACGGTCTCGGGATGTTGCACAATGGAAATGGAATTAGCGGTGTTCAGTGGGACATTGCCGACGGGTCGGGGCGCGAGAATGCTGTCGATGGTGAAGATCGAAGCGGGCGAAGACATAGCAGCGGATGAGCTGGGTCTCGACGATTCCCTGATGCGAAATCTCGTTTCCTCCGGAACGATCGGGCTTACCCGCGAGAAATTCTTCTCGCGCGAATTTTCGATCTCGCGATTGCTTTTCGGCGAATTATGTTGAACGCAATCGATCGAATTTAATTTTCTTTGCATCGTTTCCGGCGAATAATTGTAGAGATAACGATGACCGTAGCCGGAAAAAGCTGGACCAGCATCCTGAAGAGGACTCGACGGCTCGGTCATAGGAGAGCGGGATTTCGGCGAATCACCCGCGTATGTGCTTTCGACCATGATATCACTTTGTTTGTATGAGTCTCGATCTCTTACCGGACGATCCAATTAAACATTCATAATCGATTTTTTTTATTTTTCTTTTCAACACCAATTGTGCACTGTTGAATATTTTTAAAATTTTTCCTTCAACGATCCGGACAGTGCGACAGGGTTAGCTAAATTTTTTTTCACACACCGCAAACATCACGCACCGATAACAGACAGGTCGAGTTTCTATCAGTTGTAGTTTTGTTTTTTTTTTTTGCCTGTCAAACTAATTCTTCCAACACTTTTGTTTCATAAATTTTTCGCATAATTTTCTTCTCTCATTCTTTTTATTCAAATTATCACAGCTCGGTCATTTTTTAACAGTTAAAATCCATGTTTTTTCTTAACAAAATTTTTTCATTTTATTTTTTTAGTCAACGAATAATCACTGAGATAGTTATAGTTGTGAATGGAATTTCGGTAGTTCGAAGATTTCTTGTTATCTTCGAAAAATTATGTAGAAATCACTTTGTCGTAACGTTGAAGTCCGTTGAGCGCAGCATCCGTGATATTCCTGGATGACAGATGATTTGTTGGCGGGTAGCCGGCGCGAACGAGTGACCGAAGGGTGCGAGAGAGGATCGGTGTCGGCGGAGCGGTGTCCGGGGCAGTCGATGGCACACCGACGGTTTGCCACCCCCACGCGCGTCGAGCCGCGCAACCCCCGAAGCTGAACCGACTCTACTGGACGACAGGCGTGGCGGAACCGTTTTTTGGTCGCCACGCCCATTTTCCGTGGTGAAAACGAACGAGAGGGACTAGATGCCGAGTACCGGCAAACGTTTGTCGCGTGCAACACGAATCCTTTGGCGGGGTGGACGGGTTCGGTCCACGCAGGAAGATCCCTGTGAGGTTCGCGGGATCCCGGAGCGGACGCGAGCGACGATTTCCGTGGTGACGGGGAAACAAGGACGAGCGACGACAACGAACGATAATCCTGGGCAATGAGGGTGAGCGTGGGTTCAAAACGATGAGACGGATATGGCGGAAAGAGAAAAATTTTATGGGCGATTTCTGAGAGTATGGATCGATGTTTCGAATATTTCTTGTTCCGATAGATCGATAAATCGAATTAAAATGCTCCGGATGTCAATGTCCCGAAACATAAAAATACCTAAAACGTATATTTAGGTATAGTGACGTAGCACGTTTAATCGCGTGAAGATGACAGCAATTCGGAGGCAGATAGATAGATTTGGACAATCGTTTTACTCTCTCAGCGTTGGGGCGGCTCATCCTATTCAGATAGTCGATTGGTGTCTGTGAAAGTTTTGATCTATCGATGGTTTGGTTTTCGGAATTTTGATCTTTTAATAATAAATAATAATTTCCACGCCTCTTGAAAGATAATAAATAATTTTATGAAATCATTGTTTCATAATTAATTCTACTATTTCATGGCAATCATAATCCATGATAATTTGGTCATGAAAGTATGTTGAATACATTGCCATGCAATCATAGCCGATCCCACAATATTAGCATCGATGATTCAAACGAATTAAGACAGAATTACCTATTTTCAATTCAACAAAAATTCAAAATAAATTTCATTGATTCACCGATTAATCAAAATTACACAAACATTCACGTCAAAGATTGAATTATTTCTACTACCAAAGACAATTCAGTATTCAAAAAACTAAAGAATTAATTCTTAGAACTTTCATCCAATTCAATTTCCACTAAAAAACTTTCGTTGCGTAACTCTTATACTTACATCATAACATTATGCGATCTTCCAATTCCGCCATCGTGCTAGGCGTGTAAATGCATCCCCACTGCCGGGGCTCACAAATCGCCGTGGTATAGCCTTTAATCCGCGGACGGGATCTCCCTCTTACCCTCTGATTATTATTTAAATCCCGTGTCCGTGCGTCCACCTTAATAAAATAAAACCGTTGTAATGCGTATTAATGCGAATGCGCCCGTCGTGGTCCACGCCCTTGTGGGGCTCGGTGTCGTTGCGAGGGCCCTGACGAGGTTGTGTAGTTAAGATTCGTGGAGAACCGAGCGTGAACGGTAGCGTATGTGAGGTATGGGGCGCAACCCCTAGTCTCCCGGTTAAAGTATATGGCTCTACATGGTATATATACGAGAACTGTGTAAGAATAGCTAGCTGTGTAGAATATGCTACCTATTCTTTCAGTAATCTATGAGGAAAATGATTATGTTTCACCCATTCATAAAATAAACTTCCAGCAGCTGGGAATTGTGAATTGTTAGATTGAGGATATTTTCACTAAAAACTTTTGGCGTAGAAAATTCAATTGTCTGTAAACTTTATCATTACACTTTTCTTGTAGGATGAGAGTTTACTTGTTAAACTCGTTTAAAGATAAATCGTCATGAAAAATTGCTACCAAATGCCCGTATGTCTTGGAAATATTGCATTTTTGGGCTTATAGCTAAAGACATTTTTGTAGTGAATTCAATTTTCTACAAAATAGCATCCAGAAAATTAATTTTCCAACCATTTTCGGCGACTTACACAATGAATAATGAAAAAGTTTCATTCCACGTGTTATTTAAAGGGGAAAGCAGACCCTTCACAGGATAAAACAAGAGTAATGGTTTTTTTGGCACAGACATATATCTATTTATAGGGATGCTACCAGCAATACATATATATCTATATGTATGCTGGCTATTCTTTACAGTAACATATATATATACGGTACCACCAAAATATGGGTTACTGAAAAGAATGGTCAGGATCCGCACGTACCGCATCCCTTAATACGTTTCACGGTCGTATGTGCTCAATCTATTCTTATGCTGAAAATCTGCGCAAGCTACAGAGGACTGATCCTAATCCAAACGATAATCGTCCCTCCATCCCTAGAGCTCCGAATCATGAGCTCGTGCGTATACGTCCGCATCGTGTGTTCAAGTGTGTCTGCGTCCAACAAAACCAGTTCCACACACGCACGATACGCACGTTGCACGTACTACGGAGACAATGATATTGAAAGATGTGAATTTTATATTCATTGATTTGGCGAATTTTTTTTTTTAACGTCGTGTGTAGTCCAGACAAGGCCTCTTGATGGTCGATGGATTAATAAAGCTTTTGACGCGCATTATTATTTTAATGATAAATGAAGTGAAAGCGTTGTGATTTTATGTATCCACCTGTGAGGGTTTGATTGTGGTTTTTGTATTATGGAGTTCGAGCTTTATATTCATTTGATTTAATTAATCAAGCTTTATATATTGAAAAGCGTAATTCTCACGAAAATATCTTTATTGGTTCTTTTTATCCGTATTTCGAGTATTACTCGATAGTTGTATCAGTCCTATATAATAAACTAAATATTCAATGGCCTAAAATATTTCAACCAATACTAAAACGAAATATAAATGTTTCTGATCAAACTTAAGTTCGGAAATAATTTTTATTCTATAAGCGTAATGTGTTTTTGTTATCTTTTTGTTTGAAGTTGAATTTTGCAAGTTGAATCGAAGATTGTGAGGCTAAGTATTGTGCGGGATTTAAGCTACGTCGGCATATGGGCTTCGTGACCGACGTACAAACCTACGTATTCGCATCATACATGACAGCAGCCAGCAGCCCAGCAACAGTGCTCCGATCGGGGATCGGGATTATCCTGCGCCGAAGGATTACCGACTATTTTTCGGTTGCCGAACCGACGGATCCTGGGCTGTCGGCCAGTATTTTCCGCGTACATGTGGGTACATATGTATTTCAAAGGCTCGTGCATGTGAGAGGGATGCTTCCGTTCATATATATCTATATAGAATGTTCACGAACTATGGGAACACATGTAATCCACATTTATGCAGTTTCGCTTCGTATCCCAGCAATGCGTATCGCGAAATGCGGCTAAACGCTCCACTTTAAGCGGCCATGAGTAATTTTATTATTATTATTATTATTATTATTTCGAATAATAAATAGTCACGATTCTATGAATAATACGGAGTAGAAGTACTATTGAAGCTTGTCCGAAAAACCTTGCCCGTGAAAAAGTGCGTATCAGTGGCATCCAATTTTTTTTTTTAATTTGTAATTCCCGCCGATAGGACTTTGAGACAGGGTGAGCATGCACAAGATCTGGAGACGAGATGACACCCCGAATAATCTTTTGTATCGGTAATTTTGAATATTTTTCATTCCTCGAGCCTGTACGGCTACGACTGCACGCTGCTTGACTTGGCAATAACATTTATCCTCACAGGCCCCAGCCACGGTGTCGGTAGATTCCATCCCCACGTATTAAGACAAGATCGCGGCCACGCAACTCTCGGGCTTCCACGGTCGCACCATCTGTCTAGAAAAATATTTTCAAAATTTATTGTACGCGGCAGCTAATAAGTCGTCGAAATAACCGAGTCTTGTGGCAAATATCCTATGTGTCCAACATTTTATTGCGCTCTGGACATCGTCCTTTTAATCACAAGTTTATTCTCCATGGTCTCGGTGTCCATCAATTTTTTTTTCGTTTTTATTTCACACGTGATATAATTTACTTTGTTTCAAACAATTCGTTTAACCGATAATTTCGAATATTTCATTGCTCGGACGTTGTTCGAATTTTTCGTTTTGCCGACGGCAGAGTGAGCATCCATCATTGCCATGAGCTTACACACTGCGTAGCGTGCATGAATTGAAAGAAACATGAAAAAAAGTTTACGCCCTCGTACATGATTATAATCTCTCGTTACATCTTTCCGGCCAAAAAAATCCACCATCTTCGCTATTATTATTTCCACTCAAACGACATAAACCGCACTGCAACTTCGTTGCAACAGTAACAGAGAAAAATAAAACATACATTTCATGGCGATATTCCGGAGCAGCGTGAAAAAGCCAACTTTCAAAGGAAAAACGAAAAAATATGACGAGTTAGCGTTTCCTGATCATTCACCAACGTTGCATGTATTTTCTAATAGCGTCAGTCAAGGAAGAGGGCGATAGAAAAAAAAAGAAAAAAGCAGTAGCAGAAGGATAATTCGAAGGATCAATATCCATTGGGTTTGCGAATAGTTGAAAGTGAAAACGAGAACCCCCTCCCAGTCCGAATGGCCGTTCGGATTTTTGCACGGAGGGAATATTATTTTTCTCGAGGCAAAAAGGCGTTCAGTCAAGTGTAACGAGAACTAATAATAAGTCCGAGCTGGTTGGAGAATTAGCGCGACATCGCGCATTCGTTTCTGGCTTTCTCGACTCCTTCGCGACGGTCTAGCTGTGCGAAGCCCCCGGCGGGTATTACGCCGCCGTGGTGGGTGTGCGGTTATGGTGACGTACCATGGCGCAGTCAGCCAAAAAGGATATACTACCCGCAAACAAAATCTTTCGGCACCAACTGTGGCTGCCCCCACCCGACCGCCCCCGTCGTTCGTTTCTTTTCCTTCAGGGACATCCACTTAGCACGCTCCTTAGACGTGAAAACATCTGTATTGTCGCCGCATTAGCGCCGGAATTCTCGACGATGATTGCCGGAAAAATATAATCCTTCGGGACAGACCCTAACTCCGCTTTCCATATATCGTGGAAGAAAAATGGTGAATCAATACGTTTAATAACGTTTGACAGATTTTTTCTCTCTTGTTTTTTTTTTGTTCTTTTGTGAAATCCCCGTCGAAAACTTTTTGAGTTTGTTTTTAACTTTATATTTTTTAATTTTTCAAAATCTTTTCTGAAAATGTTATTTGTTGACAAAAAGCGACGTTGAACGAGATAGTTTAATTTTATTCGGACTTGAGAATGTGTCGAAAGTCGAAAATCAATAAATAAATTCGTTAATATCGTTCGACAGATTTTTCTCCCGTCATTTCATTTATTATTTGTCCTCGTGTACATCGTTGTGAAAAAATATCTTCACATTTTTCGAAATGTTATTATCGATAAAAAACGCCACGAACGATGTCGTTATATTTTTTGTTTGTGAGTAATAATGCAATAAAACCAAAAATAAAATAAAATAAAATGTTTTCGATAACTTGTAGAAGTTCTAAATCTCCATTGTTGTTTGATTTGTATTCCAACCTGTTGGGTAATCTCCGTAACAAAACCGCAAATATTGAACCACCACCGGGGTTCCCAGAGATAGATTCATCACTACGAAAATTATTGTTCTTACCTCGGTATGGCGCATACCGTCAAACATGCCGAATTCTATATCGAAATTAGATGCTGAAGAAAAAAGCTAAAGATCAAGCTCTCTCGTCGATGTTTTCTCGAGTTCCACGAGGATTATCGTTCTCGGTGCTGCTCTCGCCTCTCGCCAGTCAATATTTGTCGTTCCTCCTTCAAAGGATCCGACGCTATTTTTTTCTTCTCTCCCACTCTCCCGCTCTACCGCTCTTTCTTTTAATTCCACACGAAAAATCGCATCCCCCGCCGTCGCACGTGCACGCCGACAGAAACGCAGACCGTCCGGGAGATCATAAAAAAAAAAAATTACATTCGACTCACGGCTACTTTCCGTGAAAAACCTGGGTGGTAATTCCGGTAAATGAAAAACCCCTGGAGCGTCGGGTAAAACACAAAATGAGGCAGAAAAGCTTACAAAAAGTAATGTTGAATAATCGTGAAATTATATTTCATTGATAAGCGCGAAAAAAGCCTCCCACACGCACACACAAAAATTGATAAGCGCAATTAACTTTAAATGTTGATAAAATCGTTCTCGCGTATTTCAAGTGGGCGCCTGAAGCAACGCACCTGTTATAATATTACCGTCATCATCATCATTAATAATAATAATGATAAAAACGGTAATAATAATAAATATCAATTTGATCAATCTAGAAGCGGATACGCGGAAGAAATATCATTGTCCACCGTATCATCCACCATTTTTGTTCGCATTAATGCACCTTGCACCGCTCGAATTCAACGACCCGTGGCATGGCGTCATAACTGTCGATCCCAATTTATTGGATCGTACGTTAATTACTTTAATTATTACATCTCTATCAAAGGCTGATCGGGGAGGATGCAAAGGGACGTGCGAATTCGAAACACCGTACGCCCCCAGTTGGTTCCGTTATGTGCGGGGATGTGCGTTCGGTTACAGCCGGTCGACGGCAATAGCCCCGAGTCACCGGCCGAACCCGATCGCCAATTAATTTTCTATAATTGGACGAACATGCCTGCAGAAACATGAACCGCGAAACCGGTCATCCTCCCATCCCTCCCTCTTCGCCCTCCCACCGTGCTTCGTATGCACGTACGTGCGATATATGTACCAGTTCGATTGCGTGGTACTATAAATATCGCTTGCAGAGCCACACGTTTGGACGTCACACGATTTTTGCACCTTTATTTTCGTGTCGGATAGACCAGAGCAAAATGAAGTACGCTGGGTGAACTCCAGTATTACGGCGTATGAGCAAAACATTTTTTTTCGATTTTAATCGTATAACATGAGTATAGAGAATTTACACGAAGACGATGTGTATTTTGGATAAAAGCTGCAAGTTAAAACTTGCAAATAATTGTTTCCTCCGAATTTGGTGTACTGCGCGAACTCTTCGATTGTAAAGTATTCTTATCAATTCCTGACAGTGTCGTATAGGAAGGGGGGTCGTGCATGACCCTAAATTCGAAGGAAACAGTTTCGAACTTCGAACTTGCAGCTGGTTCTCCTGTCTACCAATGTTAAGCCGCAAAAAATGTCAAGACGATAAGAGCTGGTAACCATCTATATTATTAACCCATACGTTGGTCTGTGAAGGAGAAAAATCACGTCCAATTTTGGGGTGAACACGATTAAACGTCGATTTTTCATTCACATTCATTCAATAAAAATGTATCTAAAATATATTTTCAAAGAAATAAAATATGCCTAATTATCTCGAAACAATCAAATTTTTCACGTTCCTGCAATTATAATAAATAGTTTTGATGAATTATTTGTGTTACAATTGATTCTAATATTCAATAGCAATTATAATTATCGATAATTTAATAATGAAAATATTTCAAATAAATTTTCATTCAATGAATTCATATCTCTGGTAAACGTAACGTTCGAGTCTCGCCATCAGATAGTATACATCAATTTATTGGACTGAACGTATTTTCGTCGAAAAGCAATTAGCACTTTCATCTATTTCTTTTCGGGTTTGAATATACGTGACGGTTGTCTGCGTTTGCGAACCTCGGAATCACCCAGCAGAATGCCCGAGAGGTATGGATGCAAAAACCTGTCCTCGCTCCCGCGCTGCTGCACGAACAAATTGAATCGCCGGAGCTTCGTTCGCATACCGAAATCATATTCGTCGATACATATCGAAGCGATCCTACGCGATTTCATACCTACTCGCTTAATTGCTATCTCGATTGAGAAACGAAATAGAAAAGAATGTCAAAACGAGAAAAAGTGACGTTGTTTTTATTTTTACCAAGGATTTACGGGAGTACGTCCGATCGGTAGCAATAACGATGGGAGACGAGAATAAAAAGATAGGATTCTTTTCCATGCGAGGAAAATGTAGTTTTTGGGAATGACAAATAATTCAAGATAGTTTATTTCATGACAATTATTTTTCTGCGTATGCTAGTAAAGTTATTAAATCGCTCTCTCAGGTAAAAACTATTATTATACCTAGTTGATAGAGTTAAAATTTGTAGCCGAGCTACTTGAAACTATTAGATTTATATCACCATTAAGAATTGGCAATTCATCAGAATTAATTAGAAATTCATTTAAAGCAATAAATCTTGAATTATCTAAGCTCCAACCTATCTATGACGAAGAAAGTTATTTAGTCGTATTATAAACAACAACAAAAGTTGACCAACCGCCAAATATATTATTGTGTAAGACTCGAGTCCTATGGCTTTTCTCAAATTTTGCAATTTAATTTACCGGGTATCCAAATAATTCAACCCCCCTCGGTACGTACGAATATTATTTCAAGAAGTCTTTATCGAGGTTGATTGACGTTGAGATACATATATATATATATCTGACGTCTGTATACTTAACGTATTACACATAGACGCGGCTATAAGACGAGCGTTTGGCAGGTTCCCACGCAATTTATTCCAACCCCTGGATCCACGGCTAAATCAGCAACACAGAGGTGGCTGAGGTCCATACAGTCAGCCACACGAAGAGAAACGAAAAAGGCTTTTAGCTCAAGAGCTATCCCATAACAACGTCCGGGGATTTCGCTAAGTGATACCGATAACCCGTTGCGACAACAATAGCACGCACTCTTCTCTTGTGCTTTCGCAGAAATCTATCAACCTTGCACCCCCACCAGGTCCACCAATTTTTTTATTTGTTAATCTGCAGAAGTCATACAATATATTTTATTGTTTAAATGTAATGTAGGCTTTGGAGAATTATAATGAGAGGACGAAATAATAACAGTTGTTTCCGTCAGCCCGGAAGTGAATCGATCTTGCCAATCGATGAATTATTTTTTTTTTAGCGCATTTAATATCATCCGATAGTTTGTTGTGTTCACATTTTTAGTGTAGCATCAGTCATATTGGAGCGTTGTTGTGATATCATTAACAGGATGGCCCGCAGCGTTACTGCAATTATTTAGGGACCAATGTGACGTGGAATTCTCAAACCACCACATTACTTTCGCCATTTTGTTTCTGTCGATTAAATTGCTTTGAATAAAAAAATACGCATCTTTCAGGAAACGAAAATATATTTACTAAATTCTTCTGTTTTCAAAAATTATTTCAAACCCATCTGGGTCTGGTCGAAATTCGTGAGGACCCCATATAAGAACCACCCCAATATACAGATGTATGCACACACACATTATTCGTCCTGCGATAGCCCGCTGAGGGCCGGTTTATAGTCGAGGCGGCGGTATGGGGTGAATGGAAACTCTGCTCCATGTTGTTTAGTCTGAAAATACGTCATTGTTTCAGCGCGATGAAAAATTCAACGAACGGATAATTACATCAGGTTGAATCGATTGTCGCCCGAGGCGCACTTTCACTGGTTTAGTGACTTAGCAGCCCCTTTTTCTCGTACAATCTCTTACTCACGTATTCTCGGTTATTCTCGAAATCTCCATATATTTTACTTCACGTTTACTCTTTGGCAAACGATGATCTGGTATACGTTTATTCGGCCAATTTGTCATGAGAACTTAATGCAGTACTTTAAATTTAGATGAAATAGTTTACAAGTTACAAACTCGAGCTCGTTCCCTCTTCCGCAAAAAAAATGTTTTTTTTTTTTAATTCAAATTCTTCTGAAATCCGGTTTCGCGACCAATTTCCATCAACATGTTCATATAATACGATCAATTGATATTCCGTACATGTAGGAAATTGGGGTTCAATTTTCCTCGTCATCACATAGTTCATTAATGAACAAACCGAAAAATCCGAACGTCTGCTGCAACGTTTGTAACAAAAAAAAAACACTTTCATCCTCGCAACTGCGTATGATTCGGTATTTTTATAATCTCCAGAATTCTCGAAGCGAGATTGACGAGATGGACGTTCTTTTTCAGCCATGTCTCGTAATTCCCCCACGAGTACGTTTTATTATGAGAATTGTCGTGGTACAACCTGGTTTTTGAGGATTCCATAGTAAAATTCACAATGCGAATATACTTAACTGCGTATCCATCCGTTCATCGACGAACCAGGATGAAATATATGCTGCGAGGTTGACGGTACGTATCCATTCTGGCGTGAAGGATCCGAAACGGATGTGCACACCGTTAAGGGTGTTGCCGGCTCGAAACCAATCCCCGGGACTCTGTCAATTGTGTGCAAGCATTGGTCGAGTATATATATACACGGGTACACGGGATCGCTGTGTAATCTCTCGTTGCACATAGGAAGTCGGGGATTGGACCGAATCTTCCGTTTCTTCTCTCCTCCCTTCGAAAAAAGCCTCGCGCCCTTCCAGGAACTATGATCGAGTCCCTTTCTATTCCGTGCCCGGGATCAGGCGGTTTGGGGGTTACCCAAAAATTGGTCGTACACAGTATAGTGTTGTGGTATAACTTTGTGTCAAATTTTAGGAAGATGGTTTATCCGCATTTGCCCATCAGCTGGTGAACATGGAATTGTGCAGTTAGATTGTTGACAGTAATTGTTATGGATAAGAGGAAAATAATATCACACTGCAAAACGCTCAATATTTTTTTCTAGTTAACATGAAATTGTAATATGATGATGTTTCGAAATTAATTGAATTTTAAGATTTAATAAGCACTCTGTGGTCCATGCGATCCGCGCAATCCCGGGATTTTATTTAAAAAAAGTCAACGTATTTGTTTATTCATTCATTTATTCGACACATCGTCAACCGTGCTTGAAGCATTCTTGTATCGTCATCGAACCCCCTCGGAAAATCAAGATTTTGCAACAACAACGACAAAAATAACTCCGTTGGAATTATTTAATATAGAAGCATGAATTAGCTAACAAATTGTTTACCGCGATCTTTTCAGCGGAATCCTTAATTCGTACGATAAATGATGTGGGGGATCTAGAGATGAGCACGTGTACCGTATTTTTACCGTATCATCCTCTACGCCCTCCTAAGCCCCAAAAATCCTAAAGTAGGAAAACACTTTTGAGAAACCATCGGTGCATGAGCAGCTGTGGTCCTCCTTAGGTGCATTCGCTGTAGGTACACACACACGCGCATAAATATACATATAGATCTATTCTTCCACGATTCGCCTTCCTCCTGAAGTTGTTCCTCCCTTGTCTGTCTCCCGGCAAAGCCAAATAATCCTCAACATATACGGGGAAGCTAGACCATCCACTCGTACAAGGGTACACCTAGCCATGTACGTGTACCCACGAACGTAGATGACGCCCGTACACATACAAATACGCGTTGACATACCAAAGCGTCAGCGAGAACCCAACGCGCTGTTTGCCTTTTATTAAACTCTTGTTAAACGCTGCCTTTCTTCGTTCACACAATTGAATCGGCAAAACAGCGAAGATAATACTCGGATTTCTCAGCCTTGGCCCACAAAGTACGCATATAGATATTTTCTCTCCCTCCGCGCTCTCTCCTTCTTGAACACACGCATATATACGTATTTATATATATGTACGATAGCTATAGACGCGCAGCTTGTATGCGGAAAGGGATGCTGCAGACAGCACGTTCCCTTTTAGTCACGTTGTGCGAACGTACTGCGTGTCTATAGTCAGTACCCAGTGGTACATATATATCTATACCCACACTTCTTCTGCATTTCACCTCCATCTTGAAATGGACACCGTGTAATCGTTCCTTTATACGAAATTTCTACCTGCATAAACCGTGTTCGGGGGCTAGCTGGCTAGTTCAGTGACGAATGTACCCCTGCTGTGTGGGCAACCGGGACCCTTTATACTTATATATGTATACTTGGGCATCAATAGTTACAGCTTCCTCACGAGAGGGTGGAACGAAACTGGTACACTCTCGCATTGTCCGTTCAAGTCCGCGAAAAAAGAAAAATGCCCAATGAAAATATTTGGATGTTTGTGAAAATAGGGGTGGGTCCATGAATTTCGACATCCCCCGAGTGGCCGATGCGAAGTGAGGTATTTTTTTTTTCGGTGAAAAGTCTGGTTTTTACGGTCGGAAATAATTCGGAGCTTTACATGCAATGGCGATATTTCGTTGAAAGGAAAAATATTGACATCACTTTGACACACTTTTGTGGCCACGATTTCGATACACCGGGTTAACCCTTCGCCGTCACACTAACGAATAATATCAGGGCCGTTACACTCGATTGATTCCAGCCAGTCAGTTTTTCGAAAAGAATTGTGAGCCAAATTTTCGTCCGAAGTGGCTAAAAAACTACAGAACATGTTTTAGACATTCTAGATAATGTACGAAAAATTTATTATGAGGAATGAAATGCCAAGACGTTAAAAAAAGTTCGATGAACAAATAAATGTCTGCTACGTGGTTTTTTTTTAATTCGTAGGTACCGCAAAACAACAAGATGTCAGATAGCCAAAAAATATATTTATTAAAGACGCTTTCTTTTTTTTGTTTCCGTGGCAAACTTTTATCGAATGAAAATATTATCAACGCGTGTACAATTGGTATACATTTAGTCTAAACATATGTACGTGTATCGTTTTGCTTTCAGCATCGCATATATGAATAAACTTGTTTTGCCGCTTTCTAATCAGTATCGACTAGCTTATACTATTTCTATGTGTTTTTCTATTTTTTCATGGGCATAATAATAGTAATAATGATTCTCAAGCTACATGATGACGAAAATTGTAGACAATCGTACAAATATCCCGATACAAATGTAGTTTATAAATCGATTAATGTACTTTCATAATGTAATGACAAAATAGATCCCAACACAAGTATGGCAGAATTTATTGATTATTATTTTTAAATTGACTTAAGACAGGTTTACGATTTTTCTTCGTCATCGTCGTAGTTGTCGATTGATCGTTATCTTAATGGCTAACCATTTTTTTAATCTCGTATCGTATATCGACTAGTGCTTCCGATTATTATCCACGCTGTAACATCAGAAAGCAAATATAGAGTAATTCTGACAGCGTGCTTTAGCCACTTGAATTCCATCGAATCTATGGAATAACGATGTCGTGGGTAGCTTCGTCTTTTTCGACAATTTCGCATTGACAATAAAGAGATGTAACTGAGGTACGACGGTATTACATTGAAAGTTTTGGGTTTGCTTCAGCGATCAGACTATTCGTCATTACACGTAAATTGCGTTATTTCTCATCCTCTTCGGCAATATTTTTTCATTGGAAATATATATTTCAACTACGAGTTATCAAACTCTCGGGCAACCACCAGTGATTGATTTTTTTAAAGAATTTTATTTTTATTACAACATGGCGCTACAAATGAATGTGGCGTCAAGAATTATTGGTCTTATTTGTCTGAAAAAATGTATATTACAGACTCCAGTTGTAACTAATCTTGCTGATAAATCGAAATATTCGTTCGGATATATTTCCAATCATTCCCCTTCAATCGGAAGATATGCTGCATCGAGGTATCTACAACGTTGCAATCAGGTTGCGGTCGAGCTTTTTTGAAACCCGTAAGAATGTGAAGAACGTTGAAAAATCATTCTATCGCTACGGGATCTTACTTCAAGTTGCAGATACGCATCAGAAATGTGCTTCTCTCGTTAACTAGTACGGTATAAGAATCGAAAAATTACTTCAAGAATTTCAATATTTCATAAAAAATATCGGATTGACCGTTTATTCGTGTACAAATGGAATCGTTGTCTCCAACGGGTTGGGTCTGCGTGAAAAAATTCATTTTCTTTATTTACGGCTGGCATCAAGTGTTCCAATAAGTTTTTTCAATTATTTTTGAGCAACGTGGACCGCAATGTTGCTAAATACTACAACTCAACGCTCAATGGCCTGACCATAAGCGCGACGCAGACAATGATTAATCGAACTCTGTTGTCATTTTTTCGGCTCGAAAATTCGGAGCCGTGGATTAAACGACGGAAGGCAATTCACGTATGCATATGTGAACACAAATATTTTTTCATTTTTTCAACACGTCTATATGGGCGAGAAAAACTTGTAAGATCTGCGAGGATTTCATTATTCAATTATACATATATTTGTTATCTTTCGATAAGCAACATGTAGCTTAAATTATTTTTTCACGGAGAATTGTAACTCGTAAATTTCACATTTTTTCCAGCGATTGCGCGCATCAGTGCATAAACGTTGCGGTTTCGTGACAAAAAAAGGAACGGTCATTCGGATGATGCATAACTTAAATAATTTTTAATGTAAAATGCTATATTTATTACAAACGTTACATAATAATTATCGACAGTTTGTGATTTTAAATGGTTGATAAAAATGTGAAATTTGACCGTTCATCATTATCAATGTAGATACATCGTTTTTTTTTTTTCCTCATTTAAACAAAATATATTTTTTTCTGTTCTATACTTTCGAATACCGATGGACGACACGTTACAGTAGGAAGTTTCGGGTTGTTTTAATGATGCAGTCGTTGTCGCAGCTGTCGTTGAATATTTTAAGAAATAAGTCTGTATCGGGAAGCTTAATTTATGGCTCGTTTTTGGTGCGCGCGATTGATTTGGTGGTCATCGACGGCGTCGAATATACGTCTAGGATTCGAGGGCTCTCATCGGTGTGGAAAATGACATTTCCATCGTTATTCCGGCGCTGCTGCGTCTGTATCTCGATCCCATGTCGTTGTTGTTGGTCCGTGGTTTGCGTTTGCTGAGATGTCGTTCGACCCATTTCAGCATCGTTAGCACGGAATCCGTGCTGGGAAGTCGTCGCTCGGCGGAAGTGCGAATTATGTGAGACGAGGCAACGCGGAACGTCGCGGCCATACCCTTCAACGCCTGAAACACGGAATTCGTTTTTTATATCAAATTTATATTATAATTTTTATTTTAAATATAAATATATAAAATTTATATTAAAATTAATATCAAAATAGATATGATATAAATCTGAATTTTTTCTAATTAATTGATGATAACATCCATATATTGATATGAAATGATGACTATACATATCTATATGAATATGTAATATATATTATAATTATAATTGAGATACATAGTGTTATAGATTATTATATTATATTGGTATTTGTAGATTTACGTTAAATTAAAATATTCAACGGATGCAATATACCGACCTTCATGGCATCCTCGTCCGTTGCGTCGTCACCGGCGTAAATTATTCTAATTCTCTCGCTCCAGTCCAGCCCAAAAGCCGTGCGCAAAATATAAATCGAAGCACGTCCCTTGTTCCATTCGACCGGAGGCTTAGCTTCGAGGGCGCAATGCGCCGAACACGCCTTGAATCCCGTGCCCTCGATCAGTTTTTGCGCTGATGCGATCATTTCCTTTCTCCCGGCCATCGGGGTTTCGCGATAGTGGAAGGTCAACAGGGCACCTTTATTCTCCACCCACGCACCATCCCGGCACAGCTTGACAATGAAAGAAAAATTGAAGAGTTAGGACTTATTCTAGAGTCTATAGAGGGGTGGTAGGAATCTTTTCTAAGCTTGTGTTCATGTAGATGTGTTTATTGCCAAAAAAATGTGTCAAAATCTCAACACAGAATGAACAAAGATGTAGTAACGAATGCTTAACATTTTTTATCTTTCAATTATTAATGGGAAGATGTTCATGGGTCATTAAAGATGAATGATGAATTAACTTTAAAAATGATAGGTAGATCGAGCTGAAGTAATAGGCTATTGGGAAAAGTCGATGAAGTAGATTAGGATGGTAAAAGCGATTTTTTCACTATATCTAAATAATTCTTCTCATCAAACCTCAATCCTTCTCGAAAAGTGTACCAGTACATATAAATAATTACGTAATTATATATAAAAATCGGACAATGGTCATATTTGATAATAATTTATATAGTTAGGTATAAATAACTGAAATAATACGCCATAAAAATAAACGCAACGAGCTTTTCCAGAGCATAAAATATCTCATACACGCACCTACGTACGATTAGAAATAAAATATCCACATAAAAAATTACTATAATACACACGGTGTGTAAACAGCAAGCGATTGAAGAAAATATTTCATTCACTACAAATTACCTGATCCTGAAGGGCTTGCATGAGACCGGCAACTTTGTTCTCGAATTCCGCAGGCATCGGATGGACGAATTTGCTTCCGTCCGGATGAAGAATTTCGAGACCATGATTGCCGGCGTAGGTTATGCCTTCGATGCCGACCATGGTCTTCACGTTATTGACGTTTCTTCCGGATACAATTGCGATATAAACGTCGGGCATGTTGCTCAACCTCTGCAAAACATTTTTCGTCTCGAGCGGAAGAGTTGCGAGGTCCGGATGCGTCGCGATCGGCGCTAGTGTGCCGTCGTAATCGAGAAGCAGTGCCAATTTGTGGTCGTCTCCGATATATCTGTGGATAATGGAATATCATTGTATCATTACCGGATTATCATTGGGAGTTGGGTCGCCGACTGCACGCGTGAGCCCGTGAACTTCAGCGAAGCAAGGAAAAGTTCACGAGAAGCAAGAAAAAGTGTAAAATTGCGTTAACCGGCCAGACCAAGTCACGCGAATCTTCGTTGTGGCTTTGTACTCACTTGCTCAAGTAATCGTCAAAGTCGTCCATTGTCACGGGTTGCATTGTCGTTGCTCCCACGGAATCTCTCTCGGCCAACGAGCCCATCACCTGCAGGAACGACTTCATCCAGTAATTAACATCGTATTGTCGCTCACGACGACGCAGATGATTCATTCGAAGAGTACGCTCGTCCTCCGGCATCGTTAGCGCTCTGAAAAAATAGCAAGGGATTCGAACGTAAACGACCTTGTCTATTGAATAGAGAAGTCAAGAATAGACGGAATAATAATCGATAGAACAATAAATTAATTTTTTTCTTTTTTCACCGACCTGTGAATAACTTCAGCAGCTTCATCGATCTCGTAGGGATTACAGATGAGAGCCTCGTGCATCATTTCCCCGGCTCCGGCGAACGGTGAAACTATGAGAACTCCGGGTGGTGAATTAATTTGACAAGCAACGAATTCTTTAGCCACGAGATTCATTCCATCCCGAAGAGGTGTCACCAGAGCAACCGCGGAATCTCTGTAATGCGCCGCCAATTCGTCCTGACTGACGCAACCGTAGATATAACGAATTGGTGACCAATTGGGGGTGGTGAAGCCTCCGTTGATTCTACCGATCAACTGATCTATCTCGAGCTTGAGATCCTGATATTCGCGAACATCCGTGCGCGATGGCACGGCTATTTGAAGCAACGTGACTTTTTCCCGATGCTCCGGATGTTTTTCCAACAACATCTCGAAGGCTTTGAGTCTGTGGACCAATCCTTTGGTGTAATCCAAACGATCGACGCCCAGAACGATCTTTTGATTCGTCTGCATCACCTTCGGCGCGGTCTCGGCCAGCGAGACGAATCTGTCGAAGGGAATTCCAATCGGAAGCGGTCGTACTCGTACCGTACGACCACCGTGCTCGACCAACAAATTTTTGCGGTCAACTCTGCCACCGAGACTGCGCTGACAACAATCGACGAAATTCAAACAGTAGTCCTGAATGTGGAAACCAACCATGTCGCAGCCTGAAAACCAAGCGTTTGGACGTTTGTACTCTATGCCACTGTGTCATTCAAACCTTCGTCGTTCACATCTCGGAAGAATTACGTATCGTGCACGGATGAAGAATGGTCAACCTCGTACTTATATTTTCTTTCTCAATGGTCATTCAGGGTGCAGAGTATCCCACAATACTTCTGCGTTTAATTTTGTGTTAAGCTTGAAAAAATGATTAAAATAATTCGAGATCATAAGTCGACTTTTTTTAATCGATTTTTCAGGACGCTCGTCCTGGAGTATTTCATCGAGTTATGCCATCCTTCATCGAGCAACATATAACGTGAATTGTTGCAGAGACCCTCGGACGATTGCCTTTCATTTTATTCTATCAGATGATAGGCTTTTTTTTTTTTGCAACGGTGCGAATGGTTATTCTGTAATAATGATATCCTGTAAATATTACCCAGCATGCCCTGGAGAATTTCATCGGCCCACGGGAAGAGCCTGAAGATGTCCCAGGGTGGGAAGGGAATGTGCAAGAAGAAACCAAGCTTGAGTCGGAGATTCTTCTCTTCGGCGGCTTGTCTTATCCAATTAGCGGCGAGCATGAGATGATAGTCGTGTACCCAAACAAGGGGTGTGCCATTGTTTTGATTGCCTTGGTCCTTGTGAACCAACTCGAGAGCAGCGACCTGTGTGAAAGTTTCGCCCCGTCAATGGTTTGGTTTTCGTGATTTTGAGTATTTTTGTTCGAATTATTGACTCGTCGGAACATTGAGAATTGGAAACTTCGGTCCAGAGAAATAATCAAAAATTGAACAAAAAAATGTCGTTGTTAACTCACAGTCTTCGCCGCGAATTCTTTGTTGACAGCGACGTAGGAGCGCCAATCTTCGGCGATGAACGTCGCTCGATCGGGCATCGAATGGAAAAGCGGCCAAAATGTACCGTTGCAACATCCATTGTAGTACGAATCGAATATTCCAGGCTCCACATGAACGGCAATGACCTGCAATCAATCGTAAACGGTTTTGAAGATCGTCGCAAATTAATGTACGAATGGTTGTTGTTTTTCCTAACAGAATGCTGTTTTCCAGTAAGACTGGAATCCTCGTAGGACTGCATTCACGGCTTGCCTTCAAATGAAACCCACTGCCAGATTGAATCTGTTCGGGAATCGAAAGAATGAAAAAAAAAGCGTAAAATAAAGAAGAAAAATATTTGCAGCACTTGCGTTTTGATTTTTTCAGAGCGATTTTTGATTATTTAAATTTTATTCTATACAGTCAATGCTCGTTCGTCAATTTGTCGGATGAATCGATCTTGCCGTCGATAAGTTAAATTTAGCTCGCAGATCACAATAATGTCAATGGACTTTATCGCGTCAATTTGTGGGATAAATTCGATCTTGTTTTCGCATAACTTAGCTCGCAGATCATGATAGTGGCCGGACTTAGCGGAAAAGTGCGACCTCGACATTAATTTTATGCTCAAAAATTTTCATGCGACATTAAATTAAGTTTCGACCATTCTTTGATGAAATGACTGTCGCTATGATATTAATACAATGAAAGATAAATAATGAAATCGAGCGATATAGAAAATATCGTAGCAAACATATTCACGGATGATTTATGAAGCGAAATAAAAATATTATTATCATCGTCGGCGTTCCATTCGAATGATTCGCGCGCTATTGTACTTTGAGACAGAAAAGAATGAAGAAATCGTTAGTTAGAGAAATGGAAGAAAAAAACGGGTCAATGAAATCGGGACATCAGTAAGCAAACAAAAAAAGGAAATAAGGCGAGCATCACGCGTCACGTCGGTCTTTTATGTCGTTTGGTTAATTAGTTATTTATTCGTCGTTGCATATTATCGACTGGCGATGCGTTTATTATCGTCGGCGACGATAATTGCAATAGGGTGGAGATTCTTCTTGCGACGCAGGATTGGCTGCAAGATGACGGGCCTCGTCGCAACGATTGCCACACACACACACACACTCTAGCGATAAACGATAAGGTAATTATTGTCTCGACGGAATACATCGAAAGAAGATACAACAATACTCGTGAAATAAACGTCACGTTTTTCAGCAATAATTAACATGTCTACGTATTCAATACTTAAATCATTTTCCTTTAGCCCCTATCATACACATTGACTCGGATCATTGGGTTTGTCCAGATATGACAACTGCAATATTGCAACAACTTACGTTGATATAATTGTTTTCGGAATATTGAAAAATAGAATCAATGAAAGAAATAAATCATTATATACAAAGATATTATTAAAATGAATATTATTATAAATATCATTTCATAATTACAATAATTACTAGAATTTTTTATTATTGAAAAATAATTCGATTCGATTGAAAGAAATTTCATCACAGCTTTCCCAAGCAAACGATCTAGCTTCTCCACCGCGTTCTTCTTATATCGTTATCGTGAAACCTTAAAACGCATTTATCCTTCAATTGCATAAACACCAATGAAATACATCATTATAATAGCAATGTTTTGCACCGAAAATGCCACGTCCTTTGCCAAATCAAAACTGATTCTTCGTTTTGTTTTTTTTCTTCAACATTACTCGACGATAACGGCGAATTGAAAATTATCAAACCCCGCAAAACGGCGTTTTTTTTTTCGTTTTAAAGATAATGGGTTAAACCAACAAGAGCGGGTTCGGCCAGTCGGCACGTCGCTCACTGAACGATAACCCCGACGACCCGACGACACACGTTGAGATCACGTCTGTGGTTCCGCGACCACGTGGATCCCGCATTATCAAATCACGACGTACCACGTGACGTTCGAGAGATTGCAAACGAGCTGCTACGAGGATATATATCTCTAACGCAAAATCTTTGCGATGATAAAACGATCATGAGGTTAATAAATGAATCGGTTGGATAACGATCGTCGCTCGTAAATCGATTTCTCGTTGACAATTGCGACAATCACTGTCTCTTCGATTATATATGCCACCAAAGTGTCATCATCGAAGTTTCACATTGAGACGCCTGAACTGTATAGCGGGAAAATCAGTTATCTGACGAATCGCGAGACGCTTTCGTTATCGTCGAGCTGAACGATGAAGTAATCTCGTCGTTATCACGTGCATACACGGAGAACTTTTCGACGGAATATTTATTGTCGCGAGCGTGGAAAATCCGAATCACGGGAATCGGTGGTATTTTCGGCGCTGCAGCGATGATTGTTATCGCGTTGTTTATTAAAATCGAGCACATGAGACGGAGTTTTGAGGATTCACGTGATCGTTTGCGAGCGTTTGAGACGGTTGGAACGGTGCGGAAAAACGTGTTGACATTTTTTTTCTATTATTTTTCTTCGAAATTGACGGATTAATCTCCGGGTTGACGCGCGGTCTGTTGATTTCTCTCGACGTGTTTCCTCGAGAAAATCAACGCGTCAGAGTTCAAAGATTCGTAAGAGGATGAGAGTGAGAAACGAACTCATCGATGATGGGTATGAGAGAGCGATTCGGGAGGCCAACCGGAGTCAGATGATCACGGTCGTTTGTCAACGCTTTTACACGACTGTGTTGAGTCTATCGCGTAACCAGACTGGCTTATCAAAAAATTTCGATCTGTTTGCCTAGAAAAGATGGCTATTCGACTACTTGGCCTATGACCCATTATATAGTGCGCG
The DNA here is from genome assembly GCA_963971145.1 of Sussaba pulchella. NCBI lineage: Eukaryota > Metazoa > Arthropoda > Insecta > Hymenoptera > Ichneumonidae > Sussaba > Sussaba pulchella. The sequence goes on along the minus strand of OZ020169.1, from coordinate 18,324,047 downwards.
ATATCCTGGCCAAAGTCGTCGTGTATTATCATTTTCGGTAGGACGCTCAAGCGGTACAGCTTGTCGAAAACATAACGAATGACGTAAGAAACTTTTCATTTCTAATTTATTTTTGTTGATTAGTAAAAATTCATCACCGGGTGAATCATTTTGTTCTTTCAATAAGTGTTTAAAATAATGATGTTCGTCGTGTTTCAAGACCGATCCATTTCCGCCCGGTTTTTATGTGACGATTCCATTAGGAAATTATTCGTGTCATTGAAATCTATCTTGCTCCAATTTTTTAATGGTTAGTACAAGCTTAAAATGCTTGTAATCCGAAGATTAAACCGTTTTTTATATTCTCACTAGCCCGATACGGCGCATTTATGCGCGCCATATTTTCAAACTGATAACCTATGGGGCAATGTCGATTTTGAAAATTATTTGGTTACTCGTTCGTAGCTTCTTTCCCAACTACCCACAACAGCACGAATAAACAGTTCGACCCAGTAATGAACATACGCCCACAATTACGATATTTTTGCTTGAATCGTGTCATAAACGTTCTTTTCGGTCCAGAACTAGGCGATACACGTACCGAGCGGTTTAGCCGTCTTACAGTTTTCATGTCGATACTTCATAAATAAAGATATTGAAAAATATATAGCAATTTAAAAAAAAATACGTTGATGCTTTCATCTTTCTTATGACAGCACTGTCACTGAATCAAACTAATTTGCAACCATTTCTTTTCACACAATTGTTTAACATCGATTTTCCGTATCATCAAGGGTCACCATTCATCGAAATGTCGACGGACGCATAAAAAACCAGCCCTATCGATCCATTATATAAACTGTAATTATGCAAATATCAAACTTTTCGGGCATGGTTTCGTAATTGAATTTTTTTTATCGGTCATCGAGTCAATGAACTCGAAGCTCCGTATTCAGATTAACTATCAGTGTTCAATTTCTCACGGGGCTCTTTTATTTTCGGTTTTTTTTTAAACTTTCAAGAACGGTCTTCCTTGTCGAATCGATTATATCAGATGTTACGAATGTTATGATAACAGCCTATGGATATGCGACACTCCGTATATTAATGTTTCAATCTGCTATCTGCAAGTCGAGCCTATTGTATGACATCTGTGTATGATAAAATGATCGATATAATGGTTCGGTCAGTCACAACGACGAAGTGTTCGAGCACCTTTCAGATAAGCCAACAAGGAAGAACGCGTATGAGTCAATCTCATGTAGTACGTTTGTGACATTCATACTATCAAGGTCAAGGTAACATTCTATAAATACGAATTTTCAATAATAATAATAATAATGATAATAACAAAAATAATAATGATAATGATAATAATAATAATAATAATAATAATAATAATAATAATAATAATAATAATAATAATAATAAAAAAAAATTAAAAAAAAAAAAAAAAAATAATAATAATAATAATAATAATAATAATAATAATAATAATAATAATAATAATAATAATAATAATAATAATAATAATAATAATAATAATAATAATAATAATAATAATAATAATAATAATAATAATAATAATAATAATAATAATAATAATAATAATAATAATAATAATAATAATAATAATAATAATAATAATAATAATAATAATAATAATAATAATAATAATAATAATAATAATAACCATGGATTTTGCTACGCCTGTGTTATGCGGTACATGCTGAGAACGACACAAGGTTAATTATCCCAAACGTGTTAAATACCAACTCGTTAGTTTCTAAGACTCATCGGGTGAATTTGTCATCGTTGGTGACAACGCGCTGACAGCCAGAAGAAGCTCCAAACTATGAGATACGAACGAACGGAGGCTTTTCTTGTTTACCATCTACGTGAGATATGTTTTATTGTATTGTATCTAGCCTCGAAGAAATTTTCATGGCAAATAAATTGTCTACTAAAACATACCAGGGAATAATACTGAATCCTGATTCAAGCGTGAGAAATACGTTTTGAAGATATGTTTGACGTGTATCTCGCATGTATTTTAAACTTTTATGTATTTCGATATTTATTATAAATAAATGTCGGTCATTCATTATTGGGTCATAAATTGACTCGGTAAGTAACAATATTGTAAATACACAAATTTTATATATCGACGCGATGTATAGTAATAAATCACTCACCTTGCTGGACAGAAGACCAGCAGTCGGAGTCCTGTCGTTCGGATCGGATTCAGGAATTGGCTCATTACGATTTTCCATGTGCATACCCGGCCATCCTACCCAAACGCCTTTGCCGCTTATGACGACTGGTGCTACAGCGGTAACGAGACCTCCGGCACTGAAAATAAAATAAAATAAAATAAAAATAATAATAACACAAAATATAAAAAAATATCCATAACTATATAACAAAATAAAAAATATAAATCGAACGTAAATTTACAATAATTGCAGAGTTGCGTCAAGCTGGCAGTTAAATGGCAGCACTAGCCGATGGAAAGTCGGCCTTGCGAATGAGGAATCCAGTTCAAGTGCACGCGGAACTCGTCAATTATTCCTAAACTGTATCGACCTTGAATATTACTCTATCGTTGAACTGTCGACGAACGGAGCGAAACAATTGATAAACCATCATCGACGAGGCAAATCACATTTTGCAGCACTATCGTTCATGATATGAACGTTTTTAATTCCCAAATTATAATTTTGTTTATTGTCAGTTTCGTTCGATCATAATTCGATCAGCTGTTTTCTAAAGAATGGAGATATCGATATTTCGGGAACTTGATGGACATTTTTTATAACTTTTCGGCTACGTTAATTACCGACCTAGATCCGAACATATTTTGTCGGCCTATTAAAATTTTTTTTCTAAATGTTTAAAAAACGGCTAGCATGAAAAAAATAATAATAAGAACTTGTTATAAATATATATTTTTCGCGCTATGTCTATAAAACGTCGATGACTAATATTTTCGTTTGCCCAGAAATAAGATATTTTGGTGACTCGAACGGTATATCGAATAAAAAGCGTGTTCATTGATGTTCGAATGATCGAATAAGCTCAAGAGGAGCTTCCGAACTCCAAAGATTTCGAATTTTCGTTAAATTTGACACGCTTCGAACCGTTAATCGGTTTTCTATGTTGGCAAACAATTATGAATCACCGCCAAGACGGTATTTGTAGCGCATATCGTGATACTCCTAATCGGTCAGATTCTGCGTATAGGTGCCGGGGTCGTCGGGAGATTATCTCCTCGACGTGTGCTGGCGATCGTGGTCGTCCGAGAAGAAACGGAGAAAGCGGGCAATCGTTCCAGACACGTTCAGCGTTAACCCATGACCTCACTTCACGTTTTGCGTTAGCAGATGGCACGCATTTGGGTGAAATACGTAACACGACCACCCATTGAATAATTCGACAGCATCTAATTTTTATTTTTTTGAATGCTACACGGGCCAGGGTCGGTCGAGATTTCTTGAAATCTCCTCGTCTCGTTATTTGCAATTTTTTATCGAATTTTCTGAGATTTTATAGACGAAAAAATAATTTAGAATTATCCAGTTTTTTAATATGTTTAAATATAATATAATAATTCGATTCGTTTCATATCTTTAGATTTAATCAAGGATTATCGGTGATATCTATTCAGAACCACCAGAACTTTTAATTCCCACAAATATCTTAACACTATGATCTAAGCTCTTTGTTTGTCTTCATTTTTTCTTCATTCTTCGGTAGTCTGCCTTCGATAGAACGTGGAATTAGTTTATTGAGGCACTTCAACTGTTTTTTCCAAGGGAGACGGTCGAGTGACTGACCATACTTTAATGTGATAACCTCTCAAGCGAATGCCCCTCGGTCGTATTGTTTTTACCAGTTTTGTTTTTTCCTTTTGTTTTCAACAAGTTTTATCGTTGTGTTCGTTAAATGAGCATCTGGCAGCATCAGCAGAACGGACTCTTGAATTAATAAACTACTAAATCATTCAACATATCGTTTTGTTTATTTTGTAACGAAATTAAAAAAACAGCTGTCTTAGCATGATTTTTCGATCCGGAATTCGGATTTTCCATCTCGCAATCGGCACATAATTGCAATTTTAATACGAAGTTCGTGATAAGATTTGTAATTGCAACAATGTATACATTTTTAATCACGACCGGTTTTTATCATCTCTGTAGTTTGCATTGAATCCATGATCCCGTTTTAATGATATGATGTTCATTTTTCGAGTACCGAGTCGGTAGAAAATTCGATTTTGCCTCTGAGAACAGATCTATTTTCGTTTTCATCTTGAACCAGCGTGTCTTATGGAATTCTTCGTGTGCGGAAAAAATGTGCATATACAATTTAGATAAGGATGCGGTAAGCGGAGGATTGTTGTTGATAAGAAAAAGAGCATGTGCACCTGACTTTTGATAAGGCTCTTGCAGCAGAAAATGACTGTTATGTGATGTCGTCAAGCAATGTGAAAACCCGGTACCGATCACAAAAAAAAAAAAAATATATATATATTTTTCAAATGTCGCTTTTTCTCTTTTTAAAGTCCACGATTTACACTGTTTCGTGCATAAAGTATTGCGTCGATTAAGTTGGTCTCTACACTTACGAAGGGTTCTAGATGACAAACGCAAGAAAAAAAGAGTGTTCATGGTCAATACTATACTTAAGCCAAAATTGCAATAGATAAAAAGATCTATCAATAAACCGATGGTCCATCCGTGACTATTTTGTATCTAATTCTATAACCATTTTTTTTCATCGTTGTAAAGCGTCCGTACAAATTTCTAATTAGTTCAAAATTTTCAATAATTCATTCGGTGAAAAGAAAAAGAATCAGCCTCCCCCCTCTCGCTACTAGTTACTGACCACGTTAACTTTTTTAACCAAACCACATTTTTCCAATGTTACGAGATATTCCAAACATCCTGACGTCAAAGTCGATAAATGTTTAAAGAATCAAATAAACCAAACTAAATTGAAACGAATTTGCCTCTATGAGGAAGCAATAAAACCAATGAATAAATAATTTTTATTTCATTCAACACTGACCTGGCCTTACGTTCCAACTGTCCACTGGTCTTGTTTCTCTTGAGCACGAAGGGCAACCTGTTGCTCACGACGATCATGCTTCCGCTCGAGGTGAAGCTCCTCGATTCTGTAGACATCGTGGCGACTCGTTCGATTAGTCACTCGTTAAGGTACAAAATACAATCAACAAGTCTCTCGATTTTACAACCCAAAAACCGTTCTCTCTTCCTCGTTCGTCAATTGATTTTCTATTTTATTTTCCTGTTTTTAATTCTCTACTATCTATTATTATCCACTGTCAACGTATTTCGTTCTCTAAGTATCCTCAATAACGAATTAATCTTGCGCGATCAATCGTGTGTCTCAAACTTTTGTAACCCGCGATCGTCAACTCGGCAGATGTGGATGAATTCGTCGGTAAAAACAATCTAAAAGTCGTATCGAATCGTAACAACGTTAATCGCAACTCCACGTTCTTCCTAATTATCGGACGATCGTTAATTAATATTGTTTTCAATAAAATTTCTTCGTCGTCTTCCGTTTATTTATTTCTTCAGTCTATCTTCTCGGTATCAAAACAATCCTCGTTTTCTCGTTCGTCCGACACTCGTTCTTCTTCTTCCTCGTGGTAAATCACCAAATTGGCTAAAGACCCATGATTGACGACGGAATTTTTTCGTCTTCCTTCTCTTCGTCGACGACGTCGTTCGGGTCTTGGATTTTCCCGCGGTGGATGTTGTTTTTCTCGATGCGTTGGACAGCGGAAAAGCGAGGTTGATGTGTTGCGGTTCGAAGTACCGGAGTAGCACTGGAGTGAGTACGCTACGAACCCGTCGGTTTATTCGAGTTAGCCTCGCGACTATTTGGTTCAAAGTGCGATTTTGCGGTCCGTATCGATGGGGGCCGCGACCCCGGGGTAATATACTTCTTCGTCATCCATCTTTGTCTTCCTCTTTTACAATTATTCTTCCTTTTCTTACGTCTCAAATCAGTCGCTCCCTTTGCTCTTGCCTCTGGCCTCTTCCACCCCGATTCCCCCACCCCCTAACCGACGGTCCGTACTCCGCAAACTCTGCATCCAACTGTGCGGGGTTATCTTCGTTATCGTTGAATTTTCTGATATAACACACATTTACTCGTACTGCCGAGCTTTGTACGATGCGTCGCTCATTTAACTGTGCACTTTATATCTATGTTCAAATATATAAAAATGTATATCTACGATTGTGTGTGCAAACGATGGAGGGAGTGAAAGCACGAGAGTTTCGAAGATTTGAGGGAACAAGAGCGGAAAATCGGGGAAGAAGATTCAGAGCCTTGCGCATGATCGGAGAAGGAGAAAGAGAGAGAGAGAGAGAGAGAGAGAGAGAGAGAGAGAGAGAGAGAGAGAGACCGACAGAGAGAGAGAGAGCGAGGGGAAAACATCGGGTTCGTTACGGATAACGTCGATAGTTTGACCAAATTAAGCTGGTTTCTACTGGAATGTCCCGGCAGAGACGGTAACGATTTTTCGTGCTTGGATTTATAGTTCGTTGTAGTTGTCCCATAGGTTTCTATTTTATTATCTATGTGAGATTCGGATTTTCAATAATTCATCGCAGTGACTCGTTAAGCCGGTCGTGCTGCAGCCCCGGTGACATTATTCGAGGCAGTAATTAGCACGTGATTGGTTGTCACCTCTAATATTATTACTAATATTATTATTATTATTAGTATTAATATTATTATTATTATTATTATTATTATTATTATTATTATTATTATTATTATTATTAGTATTAGTATTAATATTATTATTATTATTATTATTGTTATTATTATTAATTTTGGACAAACTTTCATCCGAAAACGAATGCTTTGTATTTATTCATTTTGTCCGTTGACTCGAGCATTTTCGTGTCACGTGGAACAATGAATCTTTCCGTTTTGTCTATATTTGTCTTTGTCAAGTAAAATAACGCCGTCAAGACTCGTCAATGAACGCAGTATCATGGACTCAAACGTACGCATCTTCGCTTACTTTTGTCACTCGACAAATATAGTATCAGTGATTACGTTGAGAAACCGTGATTTTATCGTAGTGGGAGGGTGGGCGAAGGAACTTTAATCTTTATACAAAATTATTCATTCAGCGCGTTAGAACTGACCAGAGATGGACATTCATTCAATAAAATGTTTTTGAGATAAAATATAAAATTATCGAAATTATTTATTAGAATTATACAAATGTGAACATTTCAATTGTTGATCATAATTTTTATTTTTAAGAAATATTTCAAATCCATTATCATTGAATTAATATCCATCCCTGGAAGTCACTTTTGATGGGAAAAGTAATAATGAGAATCATGCTGAATTCACGACAGCTAGGACCGAATCCGGCAATCCAACTCGTACAGAATTGCATAATTACTTATGTCGTTGTGGTAAGCCCGGCGATACGAAGATAAGAAGCGGTGAAAATATTGAAGCAACGTGCGAACCACGTGGCCACCGCGAGCACACCGGTAAAATCTATGCGAATCGAGTTACTCTATGCGAAAAAAATCTCAAGTACACAAACATACAAATATCTATGTATACATGTATGAAGTCGTAATGTTGAACTCGACGCACGCGTAACTCACGTGGGTCAGAATGAAACCCGTTTATCATATAAAAGTTTATCGCTATTGCAGCTGTACAACTGTTGCGTGTCATATATATAATAGTGCGTGCGCCTATATAGGGCATTATGGGCTAATTCTCCACATGGCCATGACATTAAAATGATTGTGGTGTTTTTTATTGAAATTTTTTTTTGTATTCGTGATTGATGCATCGGAGAGTATCTGTAGTAAAGTAAACACTTTTCCCATCTTCTTATTTCACTTCTTAAGCTACTCGTTTTTTTCTGGTGGTTACATAAAAATTTCGAAAACCAATTTAACGTGACCAGTCCACAGCTCCTTGGAATTCGCGGCTAGAGCTATTATTGAGAAGGGCTGATTAGCGATGATTGGTATTTTTTTTTATTAGTAGAATGTGACATGAAGAATGAAATAGGCGAATAAAATTTGAAATTTTTTATTTGAAAATTATTGATTAGTTATTAGTCGTTCAAACTGATTCAGAATCCGATTTGGATTTAGAATTTTTGAGGCCCCTCCGTCGGCCTCACGGAAGACTTAGGTTTAATAATTAATTAAAAAAAACTGGAATAAATAATATTAATGATTTAATTTATTTATTTAAAATAAATTCATTTTATTTGCTTATGTATTATTGATTAATTTATATATAGTATCCTTAATATCTATATCTATCTATATGAAATAGATACTTTTAGAACCATATGAAATTGTTTTAAATTATTTGTAGAATCCTGTTTCGCTTGAAGAAGGAGAACGTCACCGACTACGAGTGACCGGGCGTTCAACGTGTTAAATGGATAATTTCGGTCCCGTAAAAAATAAATAAATAAATAAATAAATAAATGAATGAATAAATGAAATAAATGTTAAAGCCAAAGGTGCGCCATCGGTAACATGTTACCGCTGAAATCCATCTGTCCTTGTCGATGTGATGCTCAACCGAGTTGAATTAAATCTGACTGAATAAGCTTCAATTACGTCAACGAGCGCAAACCCAGTTGCGTTCGGGATCTTTCGTAATCGTCACAAGTCGTATCGTTTGAAAGAAGCAAAAAAACGTTTGAACGAGATTTCTGAAATGTTTGCTAACAAACAGATAAACACGTGACGGCATTGAGAAAATATCTGGAATATCGTCATAGTCACTATCCGGCACGTGACAACGTAATTTTTTTTTTTTTCTGATTCGTGTGTATTATATCAGACGCCCGTTTCGTTGCTTTTCATTGAGGCTAGTCTGAGCGAGGGGCCGCTAGAGGGCGCAACCACTGGTTGCGTCGCACGTGTAAGACTAGTCTCGACAGTAGTAATAACAGCGACGAGACTCCTGCGACCGCGCTGATCGCTTTTGTGAGCACCGTCCGGGTGCGGATCAAATTTCCGAACATTCAATGTTCCGACAGGTCGATAAATCGAATTAAAATGCTACGGAAACAAATGTACCGAATCGGCATGGCTCCGACTGTCAATGGCCCGAATGATAAAAATTTCGAAAACATGACATATAGGTATAGTGACTTAGTTCGTCAACCGCGTGAAGATAGCAGCAATTTGGAGGAAGATAGACAGATTCGGACAATAGTTTTACTTCGTCTCGGCGTAGGGCGGCTTTTTCCATTCAAACGACCGATTGGTGCCTGTGAATTTTTTTAACCCTTTAATGATTTGGTTTTCGGGATTTTGATTTTTCGCGATATTGACAGTTGGACCGCAATTGGAGAAATTCGATTATTTTTTTTCGCATCCGATTCTTCATCGCGTCCTTTAACATCGTCACTGATTTGTGCAACAAATTTCTACCAAATTTGTTATTGTAACAATTTTTATTATGAATTAAAATTATGATAAAAGTTATTACAAAAATCAATGGTTTTGCGAAGGTGCTGGCTTTTAACACACGAGCGGGAAACAAATCGATTGGGACCCAAGAGCGTACTCAAATTAACCCTAGACGGATACTCCGGGAGGGGGCAAACATTCCCCGGATCGAATTTTTTCTATTCTCCTGAGCACGAATCCCCAATTTTTTCTTTTGTTCAAACGAGTCCCCTACTATTTCAATTTCAATTGAATGAGCGGTAATTTCACGGAAAACGAAGAGAATGGTTTACATGAAAGTATTGTTCCGGCCGATGGAAATAATTAAGCACGAGGGAAACAACCGGGGGATATGTAGCCCCCGGAGAACCAGTTAAAGCCAAAAGAATAGGAAGACCCGCCTAGGGTTGACGCGAACCTTACAGTCTACAAACAAAAAAAAATAAAAAACGTATGACGTAACAAACATTGACAAACGTACAAAAATCTAAATTGTACTTCACTAACGAAAACTCAAACGAAACAAATAGCAAGTTCTACATGCCACATACAAGCGTTATTAATACACGACAATATGACAAAAATTGTCATCAATCAACACAACGATTTACGAGCTCTACGCTTCTCGAACCTTCGTATTTCAAAACAAAGAGCCCAATTCTTCGATATTACCTGAGTGGAGAGAACGGTTTGTGGGTGTAAAATTTATGATTTACTACAATCATCGACGAACGTAAATTCAAGGTTCCACACACTCGCAACCAAAATTACATTTCATTCTCAAAAAAACAAACGTACAACGGAAATTCATGATTATATTTTTTTTCTCGTTGAAATGGGTTGACGACGTGAATAATATTGCAAAGCCACCCCCATTCCACGATCTCCGATGTTAGGAGCACCTCTTTGATCCGGTAACACAATTTCCGGTGTGCGAGAAAAATGAATAATTAAAAAAAAAACTTCAGGTTACGAGGTGTCATGGTCGCCTTGAAACCGGCTGATTCGTTACTGCCAAAACCCAAACCACACAATTTCTGTTGTCGCTGTCATTATTATTTTCGTTTTTAACATACATTTTTTTTTTCAAATCGTTTTTACGTTGACTTCCTCGTTAATGCGTATCACCGGCGATCGTGAATGTACACCGGCAAATTGACTATTATTTGTTTTTTGATCAACACGAGTTATCTTGGTCGTTGCCACGCAATGGTCGCTCGACGAGACTCGACTACCGTGTAACAATCCTAACGCCGGGTTTTCAAGGTGTGCGTGATGCTTCGAGAAACTCCGGGAATGTTTTCTTTTGTCAAATTGTCACGTGTCGAACGCCTGCGATTACACCGACGGTACTCGTAACAGTGATGGAGGACGGTGAGATTCTCGTTGGAAAATAGTCGATTGTCGCGCCACGAAGTTTCCGACACGTTTTTTTTTTTAGCAGTTACGTTCCGTAGCGCTCCGGCCTGTCGGTTAAGGAGATTCGAGCTAGGCGTGCGAAGACGGTAGGAGCGGTTTCAGCTGCTCTCTGTCGCAGTTGCCGACCTGGGAAAGTTCGCTCAAATTCATCATTACCCGACGTCGAGAAATTATTTTGATTTTATCTTGACCCGGCGCCGACAACGATGTCGATGGAGGGTTGTCGTTACGATTAAGATAATTGTCAGCATCGGGTCGAGAGAAATTTGGGCAACTTTACGGGTGGGCAACTGCGACAGAGGGTAGTTACGATCATCCTGGACGGTAACGTCCTAACGGAACCTTTGGGGTTCTTGGTATTCGCCGCTGGACGTCGAATGGCGCTCGAAGCATGTTCTTAAGGGTGGATTGGGGAACTTTATGTGGATAGAATTGTAAAACGCAGATGATGATGATGTCATGATGATAGAAATGCAACAATGCAGGTCCTGGCGGGACCATTCGCTACTTCCTCTGTTGGCATAAGAGATGCTACTACCAGTATCAGAAAAGCGAGTTGGCTGAGCGTTTTGGAGAATGTTGTGTTGGTAAAATAGAAATCGATTGGTAAAAACGAAAACTATATTATATCTACAAGTCCTGCGGCTGATTTTGTTCCGTCCAGACTGATGAAAGTCGCAAGCAATGCTTTTACCTACGAAAATTGATTATATTTCATATTGTTCTTTGTTTTTTTTTGTTCCATTTTACTGTCAACGAAATTAATGAATTGCACCTTTATTGCCTGGCGTAGATTGAAAAGGAAATTTCGAAGTCAATTCGTCATCGATTTTCAAATTATTGACAATGTCCACCCAACCTGGTCAATTCGTCGGTGTTATTATCGAGAAATTAATATTTTAAAAAATACCGCACCCTTAATAGGTAGTCGTAATATATCAGTTGTGCATTCCTCGTTTTTCCATTGTGCATACAGATATAGTATGTTCCTATATCTCAGAGATGAGGTCACACAAGTAGTACGAAGGCCACATAGTGAGACTGAACTCCGTGTACATTATCTACTGTGGATTCAGCGTCACTTGGTATAACAAAATGGTCACTTTCACTTCATCTTCTAAGCTGCAAATCCGACGCCACATCGTTTATCGATTCTTCGATAACCTTGGAACCTTGCCAAAGGGAAATAATATATCGTGTACAATCTTCTCAAAATACGTTTCCACCAATCCTTGGTTTGTTAAACTCTAACAAATACGTGGTCTCTGTGATCCGATAATTACGTAACAATATACGAGTCTCATATCTCTTTGAACGTCGCTGTATTGCCATCTCTGTTATCGATAAGCCAACGAGGAAACAAGAGTAACGCGCAGTTAGATATTGTTACAAAAAAATGCACCTAGGGTTCTTGGTATGACGGATTACTGTACGTGGTAGTGTCACTGATGATTCATCGAGTGACCCGTGACGTTATTACGTTATATGCTACCCGCAAACGTCACGATGATCACTGTCATCCGGATTTTCTACAAGTACTTCCGCAAATTACCGGTCGGTCTTTGATACTCTTCGAAACAATTTTGGCAACGATCATGACAATTATTGAATGCAAGGCGACTATGTTTTTCGGATGGCTCTACCGACAATACATCCTTTCGGGGTCTCGAGATCGCGGTATCCACCCCATAGTCGCTGACACAAATTAATGTTTTCCCCGAAAGTTTGTAACATCACAGATGACTCAGCTTTCATCTTGACCCCATTTAGCGACTGTGATGCTGACGCGTTTTTATTACTGCACGGTCTGCCATAGTATACATTCGATAATCTTCCTATTGTATTTTTCCGCGGAGCGAATCACATGCTTGTGATAGACGAAGTTGATTGACCAACCGGATTTCGTCGTACTTTTCTGACATTTGACGATTGACATTTAAAGTGCGTTTCCAGACCCGCAGCTTAAAGGGCAAAACCCGGAAACCGCGCGCCATTTGACACACGCGAGTCCTTCAAAAAAAAGTCGTATACCAAACAAAAATGTTTGCGTCCAAACCGAATGAATCCGAATAAATCAATTTTTTCGAAAAATGAAATCTACTAAGATTCTTATAATTTAGACCCAAATAAGTCGGACGGCGTTTTTATTTAATCCATGAATTACAGACTATTAAAATCTTACCGAACGGTACCTCCAATAGTACCCTGAAACTAATTGTAACCTGATAATTATTATTTTCGAAATCCATTTGTCCAGCTGTGGTAAAATCGTTACATCTCAAAAACTCGCTTCATTAACTCATTCGGTTTTTCCTCCAAACCACAGATATATTCTCAGATCCATCGTCCAACGACAATCTCTCTAAGCGCGTTTCCGTTTGATCTGACCCTGAGGCTGTTCGGACTTTGCCACAAGCATGTGCACTCGGTGCGCCGTTTGTTAGTTCCTCGCTGCTTCACGCCGGTACTAAAATCTAGGCGGAAGTGGAGGCGAGAGAAGGAATTGCCGTCACCATCCCTTCCCGCAACCTCGTCGGCGTTCTCGCCCCTCCAACGATGCGAAATTCCTCGTCTCCTATCCCCGCTCTCACCGCCGGGTACACGTCATCGTGAACGTTCCGACGACGACCGCTCCCAAACATCGCTACCCAGCCCGAGAAAGCCGGTATCAGTGTGTTCTCACCGACGAACTTCAGTTCGACGTTGGCTCGCGCTCGTGTGTCTCGAACAAATATTACAAGCTCCGATTATTCGGTCACATTCCATCGACAAAACAAATGTAAGTAATGAGATACAATTCAAAACCTTGGTATTTTCTTATCATCATTGTCACGGTTGCTCGTTGTACATCGTACCGGGGCCAAAACGGTCGGAGAAAGTAGAAAAATCTTCGGTGAGATCAGCCACGTACGCACTGTGACAGCGCCGCTGGATGTTGTCGAAACGGATACTACTTTTCAGTCGAGAAATGTTTATCATCAAACATTTTGACATTCCCATTGAATTACTGTATTTTGTGAAATGGAAGTATGTTCTATGAAATATTCAATACGAGGCATTGTATTCATTGTACATTGCCAAGATCGTTTGGTGTCGAACCGTTATGGTCGTCTTAGAGGTTTGAAGCATGTCGAAAACGCGGTTTCGCGATTCCTTCCAAGCGGCTCCGAGGATTTGGTTTAAAAGTTAACGTAATGCTATTGTTGACGGAAAGTGTTTGAGCTTTTTTTTTGCTTGTTCGCGAATATTTATCTTTTCGGAGCAACGAGAAAGTTCGTTTTGAATCAATTTCTCGGGCTTTCGCGCTCGATTCTAGGGTGTGACACCCGGCCTTAATTGAAGCGGGACGACCTCAGCAACAGAGACCGTACATAATACATTTGAGGATGTATCGTCGCGTGACTTAAGCTTTACGACTGTTGGACACGAATGCGCGGCAGAGGCGCCATTAAGCTGATCCGTTAGTCTGTCACGTGACGGAAATTATTAGTTTCACACGTCAGTTCATTTCTGTCCGGACATAAAACTACAGCTTAGACCGATCCGTGCGAAGGTTATTTTTAATCTTTACATGTGTGCACCCGTAAAATAGTTTCCAAATAATTATTAAAAAATGTTCTCGAAGTCCCCTCGACCTTTCTCAATATTCACAGTTACCGCCAAAATGTTCATTTTTTGTATTTAGAATAACATAACATGTTTATTAAGTTTAAGTTGGAGATTTTGAGTTATCAAGCCACCATATTAGGTTTTCCACTTTATTTTGAGAGATTACATTTTTTTAAGTACGCATCTTTCTGATCAAGAAAGCATATTGACTACTTTTTTCATCTCTTGATATTTTAGCTATAATAAATTAACTAAAACGATATGTATGTTTACGAGAGCGGTCGACATATATATATTTATATACATGTGTGTGTACACAGTTTGCTACAGTGAATACGGGTGAATAATTTACATGCCGTGTCTTTATCGGCATTAGTTCTGTAGCACCGAAACGATGTCACGTAGATCCCGCAGTCGATTGCGCTCCGTCAATAATTGAATTCCCGTCACGCGTTCGATACGAATTCGATCGAAGCGTTCGAGGTTGAACAGTTATTGCCAACTCTTTCACGAAGGTTCTGCCCCACGAAATTCATTCCGAGAACCGGAAATTCGAAAATGCATGGCCATCAATATTAACCATTTTATAAAAACAAATCGTAATGACTTTTGTAATTTTGTTTCAGAGACGAAACTAATTATGGCTTCTCATCAGTACTACCATGTGCAGGTAATTATACAAGATTACAAAATTGTTCCGATTTAAAATACCGAAAACGCAATTTCATTTGTTAAGTTTTACGTTTACGATTAATCCCACAATTAAAATGGCCACTCGTCGGATGAGTTAATTATCTGCGATTATTTGACCGTGGCGAATTGAAAAAACTGATGGAATTAAAAATGATTATGTGCTGTTAAAAATATCGCAGTGCACACCGACCGTCTACCCGGCCGATCCTTTCGATCCTGAAGCCGATGCCGAACTTTTGCGAACCGCGATGAAAGGTTTTGGCACCGACGAACGTACAATCATTGACGTTCTCGCCCGACGCGGTATCGTTCAGCGTCTCGAAATCGCCGACAAGTTCAAGACCATGTACGGCAAGGATCTCATCACCGATCTTAAATCCGAACTCGGTGGAAACTTCGAAAAGGCGATCGTTGCCCTCATGACTCCGCTGCCCGAGTACTATGCTCGTGAATTGCACAACGCTATCTCGGGAATCGGAACCGACGAAGACGCATTGATCGAAGTTCTGACGTCGTTGAGCAATTATGGCATAAAAACGATATCCGCTGTCTACAACCAACGTGAGTATTTCGTTTCGTCACAAAATACCCACGAACGAAATATCCTGATAAAAAAAAATTCATATCAATATGATGAAATATAAAAATTTATTTAATGTCAAAATATTGCTACATAATTTTTTTCGGATATTTTGTCGCGGTGGGAGAGCGCAATGCTAACTCGTAATACTAATTTCCGTCGTTCATGAAACACGCTGATTCGAGAGTCAGCCTTACTCCACTCTAACTTAACCCGGGTGGAAGTTTTCTATCGCATCCATGGTACTCTGTCAGTAGCCAGTAGTCAGCGGATATAAATAGACAATGCGGTTCATTGTAATGAAGCTGTACTGTTATGCGCTGCAACGCAATCGAGGTGCCGCTGCATGGAGCTTAAAAACGAATCCACCGATGGCGAACCGTGACTGTTGAGAAGCCGACGGCTAGGCGCGTAGGTTCGGCCGCCGGCCGCAAGGTGGCGCCGAGACAATTTGTTTCTCGTTAACGATACAGCTTGCCCGCTACTCCGTTAATCACATGAGGGTTTAAGCCGAATGGACGGGAGTCAACATAAAACTTTTTAACGATTAATGACCTAAATTTATCGAAGTTGATATTACGTAAGCATTGACGACAAAGCTTTAGATATCGCCCGACTAATTTTCTGTAAATAATAATTCGTCATAGAGTCTAGACCGCGGTTTCCGAAAACAAAGGCGACAGTTCGACGATTTTCACGGTCGACGTAATAACTTCAACGCTTCGTCAAGTACGGTAGTTGTCCGCTGGTGTAGAAATTGAAATAGCTGTTCACAATGCGAGCGAAGTCACGGACAATTTTAATTACGAAATTACTTTGAAATTTCAGTGTACGGCTCCGATCTTGAGAACGATCTGGCGGGCGAGAGTTCCGGTCACTTCAAGAGGCTCCTCGTTTCCCTGTCGTGTGTAAGTCTTCGACGGACCGATAATCGCGTTGATTTTCACGGTTATACCGACACTAATGTATTTTTTTGTTCCTGATTCAGGCGAGCAGAAACGAAGACCCCGATACGGACGATGCCGCGGCTCTTCAGGACGCCGAGAGGCTTTATCAGGCCGGCGAGGGCCAGTGGGGAACCGACGAGAGCATTTTCAACTCCATTCTCATCACCAAGAGTTACCCTCAGCTCCGAAAGATCTTCCACGAGTACGAGAAACTCGCGGGTCATACTTTGGAGGATGCGATCAAGCGTGAATTCTCCGGATCTCTCGAGGATGGTTATCTGTCCGTCGGTAAGGAATCTCAATGGAGAACATTTATCGATGGATCGTTCGGAAACTGTTGATCTGCCGATTTAAATGTCATGATCCTGTCTTTAACTAAAAACTTTAATCTTTAACTAAATCTAAAGTCTTTAACTAAATTTAAATGTCATTAACCCTCCGTCTGTATACCGACCCTTTTTCAGAATAATTGAAAATTCATTTGTTGCAGATTTCATACAATTCCAACAGTTATATTCAAATAAATTTTCATTAAATCATTGAATAAATAATCGGTACATGAAATAAAATCTCCAGAAGTATTCCAGAATTCCGCCAGATTTTTTTCATGCTTCATACATAAAAAAGAAAGCGAACAGACGGAAAGTTCAATAACTTTTCTATATTTGTTCATGAAAATAGACAGAAAACCACCTGGGGCAAATTTGGCCCCCTAAGAATCCGTCCAGGGTCAATGAGCGATCAGAAAAAAAAAAATCATGCAACAATTGCAACATTTACAAACCTCGTCGCCGAGAAATTGTTGATTCAATCTTTTTTTCCCATTGTTCTAGTCAAATGCGCTCGCGACAAAACGGCATATTTCGCCGAAAGATTGCACCAGGCAATGGCGGGAATAGGAACGACTGATTCCACGTTGATTCGCATAATCGTTGCGAGATCCGAGATCGATCTTGGCGACATCAAGGAGGCCTATAGACAGATCTACGATACGTCATTGGCGAGCGATATCGAGGTACGCAAAATTATATATTCGTCATTCGTTGATGCAAAGTCAAAAGTTTCTCAAGAAATTTACGTTAGTCACGCAATTTGTCTCGCGACGAAGAATCGTGACGACGCGTTGCAAAATTGTTACTCACCCATGAATGAACTCTTAGTCACAGATGTTCGCTGCAATAAGTTACGTAACTTTCGATGAATTCGCTTGAGAGACTATCGGAATCCGTTCATGCTTTAAGGCATCGTAACAAACATCGTCCTGATCACTTTACGTTTTTTTTTCTTCTTTCTTCGTTGTAGTAAGGTAAACGACCTGGCTTTTGATTTTTGTCGCGTTAATTTTAAATAGTAAAACGAAGTGAAATTT
Source organism: Sussaba pulchella (assembly GCA_963971145.1). NCBI lineage: Eukaryota > Metazoa > Arthropoda > Insecta > Hymenoptera > Ichneumonidae > Sussaba > Sussaba pulchella. Next base: position 18,305,951 of record OZ020169.1, on the reverse strand, counting down.
TGAGTCGACGTACATTTGTCGTATTTCGTTGGATCTGGGTTGTTTAGCTTACGTTCTTTTTCTCAACGTTGTTGATTAATTTTCTTTCCCATTATTTCAAATACCTTTCAGGATGACACATCCGGAGACTACAAGAGACTATTGCTTGCTCTCGTCGGCTGATAAGCGTTTAACTCTCATAATGCAATACGTGTTTAATAAGAAGTAAAAAACAGAAAAAAAAAAAATATATTCCTTGTGGTCAGTAAATCTCTCGAATGTAAGGTGGAATTTTCAAAGAATTACTTTTGTTAATATTGTTTATAACAATTAATACAATTATTTTCGTGTGTACATTTTTTCTTCAACTTTGTTTCCCCCACCCGAGTGAAAGGGAGCGACGAAACAATGAATACTTCGTCACACTGCCTCCTTGTTTTCACGCGCTTTCATTCTTACAAATTCTCAAACACGCCTCCACGCGCCTTGACACGCATCTATGTCTAAGATAACGCAAATTCCATGAAATCATGACTCATTTATTATTGATTAACGCAATTAAATATTCTCGTCGTTCTTTTTACGTTTTTTTTTCCAGAATGACTGCAGCGACGATTTTAAAAGGCTTCTGCTGACACTGTTGAATTAATTTAGTTCATAACCGACGAACCGTTATCATTATTATTATCGTTTCAATTACAATGGTGAACTGAAGACTTTTTAGTGTTAAATTCATGAAATGCTTGTAATAACGCACTATCTTTGAATGCTCGTCACGAATCTCAGACACTCTGTGTAATGTTACTATTTCGTTTTTTCTGTTCGTAATAAAATGCACGTTCGCGAAAAAAAATTCGAGCTTTTATTTATTATTTTTTTGTCACGTCGAATACGTGTGTTTCTTATTGATTTCAGAACGATTGTGATGCCGAGTGGAAGAGCCTGCTGATCGGCCTTCTAAACTAGAGAACTCGATATATTCGAAACATTTCCGTGGAATTTTGTTCTTGCTCGGAAATTGTCGAAAAAAAAATACTCAACGAGCACACACCAGACTTTTATCCAATTATAATTATAGCAATAAGAGTAACGACTGTTTTTCAAAGTCAAATTCACGGTTGGCATATTGTTGTTGAAACACATAAATTTCTCGAGTGGCTCCAGTGCTTCCTTCACCATTGCAAGAAATCCGTCTCACAGAAGAATTTAAGCGATTTGTAATTATTATGTCATTATTCCAATTTGCCGTCTCTATCTTTGATTTCAGAATGATTGCGGTGACGATTGGAAAAATTTGCTGATTGCTCTTCTAAACTAAAAGAACTGACTACGTTCCAAGATCCAGTGAAATTTTTTTTATTGAAAATCGTTACAAAAAAATCATTTGATCCCACAAATCAACAAATACTCAAATATTATCAGAAAATTATGGCTGGGAAGAAAAAAATCACCTTACTTTATCAAATAATTTTGACGGAAGGTATGACGTTGTTCGAATGCTCCAATTTCTTCAGTTCTTCCCTAATCGAAATAAGCAATTCGCGGTTTTTGGTCGAGTAAGCATCGATGAGCATTTCCATAGGAATGTTGACGCATCCGACGTTGATGGACTTACGGATAACGTGGTAAATACTTATAGATAATCTGATGCACCCGTGAAAATGGTCCCGTCCAAAAGTAAGATCGTAAAATCGCATACACACGTGTGCTTGTAACTTCTCTATTTCCGGTATTCCAAAACATATGGGAGGCGGATTTCTTGCTGCGAAAACGAGGATAGTGATGTTAAATAAGTTATGTATATGTCACGAATGATGCAAATATATATTTATCGATTTGTCTCATATGAAAGAGTTTTTTTTGGCCATTCGTCGTGATGTGCTCGGTCGGTAACAAAAACTTTAAAGCGTTGTTATGGGTCACGATCGACCGTTCGGTTCGAAGATAAGAACGGTTGATTGCGTCTTGACATTTTTAAGTCAACCGTTTTGAATGGTCCAAGCTTCCTCTCACCCAAAATTCCACCCGTTCAAGCTTCCACTGTCAGACCTTCCTCTCGTCAAATCTTTCACCCGGTAACTGGCGCGCCATCTTTTCCGGTCTTACCGACTCAGCTCTACCAGGTACCCACTGTAGATAACCGATCAGTGGCTCTCAACATTTGGCTCCCAATCCAAGTGTATTAATAACGCGGATTTGGGCGAGAGGAAGCTTGGACGATCCCCCAGCATCCCACAAAATTGTTTTTTTTTTTCATTGATACATTACCGGAAACAGTTTCGTTGACAACCGTGTAGTTATTCCAGGTTAAGGTAATAGAGATTCCTACATCTTCCGCCAGGTAAGTGAAGTTTGTGCATACTGGAAAACACGGACAATGCGAAATACAAAATACACGTGACCAAAGCAGATACAATTACGGAAGCTCAGGTTTCAAGCTCGGGTAAATTGTAAGAATTGCTATCGGAAAATATATGCCAATTTGCGTCTGTAGGCATTCTAAATAATTCTAATATTCAATAGCCTCCAACTGCTATCAAACCTAGGATCGATTGTAAAACAATAATTTATTCCAATAAATTATTATTACTGCAAAAATGTGAAAATTTGATTGTCGCATGATAATGACTCATAGTTATTTGTTTGAAACAGTATTTAAAATAAATGAACGAGGCAATAGCTCTTAAAAGACCTGGAACTTCACGAACTTCTATGATTCCTCAAATAGAAGAACATAATGAGACAAGTAATGAAATTGTGTGATTTTCACCTGTTCCGTTGATTCCCACCTCTTTGAAAGTGAGATATTCGCAACAGCCGCAGTCATTGTTAAAGCACGCACATTTTTTTTCATCACTCGGATGATTTGCAACGACAGAATTATCTCCACCGGCCCATACCGAGGTCACAAATACGAGAACAGTCGTGATAAGAACAAAAATAATCTGCTTCATATTTGAAGCGGTAATTGTGATGATTTGTGATGAAAAATGATCGACTTTGACGGCGCAAGACGACGCTCTCTCGTTGACGATCTTCGGCAACGCAAGACGACCCGCTCTCAGACGCTATACGTTCTTATCTGTATTGCAGTCACAAAGACGGAAAAAGAAAGATTGACACGCACTCATTGTCAGTGCTGCCCACTGAAATGTATGTATATTTCACGCGCACTGCCGTGCTGGAGGGAGCGAATTCGTGTTCTGAGTGAGAGAGGTTCAATGGGCTTCTTCCGTCTTTTTTTGTACAGTCGGGCGGAAAATGTTATTCGCCTGCCATCGCAGTCGCAGACGGGCGGGGTCGGCGAAGCACCGGCCACAGTGCGAGTAGGGGAGCGAATAGCGTTTTGTACACCACTGTACAAAAAAAAGTAGTTACATACATAAATTTCAGTGATGCTACCAGATAGTGGAATGTTTATACCGCACGTGGGCATGTGGTATTACCCTTTCCAGCTTTCAATTCTTTCCCGCGGCGTCCGGCAACCGGCTGAGTGGTTGTTTGAGAAAGTCACAGAGGTCGGATACATTATTTATTTGAAAATAATTTCAATTGATTGGATAATGATCGTCGGACGAACGATGAAAACGTGACATGAGATGACCCATTCGTGACCGTAATAACGTTTGAAATTATCACGCAATTACGATGAAATTCAATAGCAAATTAACAAAAACATGTTTAGGATTCAATTCGGGAGAGAACAATTGAGCGGATTAGAATTTTTTGATATTAATTTCCGAAATGTTCGTCACATTGTAGGTGTCGAAATAATTCATCAAATTTCAGGCGTCATTTGCCAATTCATGGATCGAAGCACCGGGATAGTTTAAGACATGTAAAATATACATATTGTACGAATTGAATTTTGCACGATTTCCATAGAGGCATTTTATATTTTATTGAACATCAAAATTCAACATATCTGATACATTTATTTAACAACTTTCGTATTTAATTTCGGTTATTTCAAAATGGACGTTTTTTTCTTAATGCTTTCTAACGGATTCTCTGTGGCTATTATTGCATATCGCCTCGAAGTTTCAGTCGATGTCGACAGAACTCAATTTTCAACAGATAATTGGCCGTGCAGTTTTTACGAGGGCACGAACAAAGCATACGTTTGGAGCGATCCGGCACAGAATTGGAGGCACAGCCACGAGCCTTGTATGACCAAAAAATCCAGAGTATGAATTAAATCTCAATTACAACTCCCAACTTAGAAAGAGTATTTTTCCAAAAAAAAAAAATTCCGCCGAAAAAAATCACCTTATTTTAAAAACTCGATTCGGCGACGAGTGGTTTGATTAGCGAACTCCTCCAAGCACTCCCGCTTCCCGTTATCGATACGTACGCCGCCCTAGACATACTGATGCACCCGATGTTGATGGAATAGTGCACAAAGTGGAAAGCAGCCACATAGGCCCTCAGGCATCCGTAGAACAAGTTTTTTGTAACAGTGAGGTCGTAGAATTCCACACACGCGTTGGCTTCTATAAACTTAACTACGTGCGGTATTCCAACGCATATGGGAGGCGGATTTCTTACTGCAAAAACGAGTACAGTGATGTTAAAAGAGTAACATATATGTTACAAATGATACAAATATATATTTAGCGATTTGTCTTATATAGAAAAGTTTTTTTTGCCATTTGTAGCCATACGCTAGTGCTCGGTCGATAACGAAAACTGTAAGGCGTTTTTTCGGTCAAAATTTCGGATTTTTCTTTTAAGCAATGAGAACGTCGACTGTGACTCAACACTTTTAAGCCAACCGTTTTCGTTTTTTCGCCGAAAAGTCAATGTTGGCCGATAAAAAGCCTTTGGGGAGATTTAGCTATATATGGAAGAACAGAACCTTGAGTGTTGTAAGCTGGTGCCAAACACTACCAAATACAACCCAATCGAAATACAGACGACCGATATTTACGAATAATACGAATTCGAAAATAAAATTTATTTATTTATTCCAAATATTGAACTGACGAACTTAGGAACTGGAATTATGGTTTCTGAGTATGTAGCAGCATGATGGTGTCTGATGTTCTACTACTCTGTCGGTAATAAAAGTTGTAGAGCATTAATTTTGGGTAATAAATCAAAATTGGGTTGACTGTGTTTTTGTCAGTTCAATAACATCTTTTGAAGTGTAATCTTTTTTCAATGCTAGTCAAGTTTAAGACATTGCTAAATAATACAGTATAATCCTATTAATTTTTTGGCTGGTAAATAATGACAATGTCAAAACGAGCTGTGCCGTTGTTATCGACCGTTGGTAGCTTCGGAATTCTACGGGCAAAACATTTCTTGATTGATACGTTACCAGAAAGAGTTTTGTTGATGAGTTCGATGTCATTCCAGGACAGGGCAGCAGATACTGATAACGACACCGGCAAGTAAGCTACTTTTATGCACACTGGAACACACGGATAAAGAAAAATAAAAAATACAGTTGACCAAAGAACATGAATTATAGAAAATCATGTCCCCGGACTTAGGTGGCAATTTGCTACGGGAAAATGAATGTCAATTGGCGCCTGTGCTGCCAGATTGAGAGGGCGGTAAGGATCGGATAGGTAGCGACCACGGCGGTCTCCAAGGGCCCGTTCAAACTGACGGATGTGGACCGGTTCTCGAGGCGCACGGTATATAACACATATCACATATTAGATATATTATATACGTTGTGGCGTTGAAAACCAGTCCGCCTAGATCAGTCTGAACGGGCCCTAAAAGCGGTTGAAGAGAGGCGGCATGTCGACGCCGCCTACGTTCGTTGACATCAACATAGAGATATGGAATGCTAACGTCGTTCGAAAAAGCGAAATCGAAAAAGACAAAGTGAAGGCGATAGGTGGCAGGCACCTTATCTCTGTAGTTGAAGGCAATTAATCCAAAGCATGTATCGAGAATTTTGACTGAAACCAGCGTTGCAACGGATTAACGTTACGCTATAATAATATATTGTCGGCAGATTTGCAGCACGCTTTAACAGTAAAAATACCGCCAGAATTGCGTATTGGCGTGCCGCTAATGCGTTGCAAATGTGTTACAAAATTCAGCATTGGTGCATCTAGTCTGCCGTTGTGTCGTGTCCTATTTGTGCCGCAATCTTACCAAATTCATGGAACGCGATATTGTCGGTAAATTTATTCTCTTGCTCCATGATGTTATTGCATAAAGTTAAATATCTATACTACGGTTACGCTACGAGTTTGTGATGAACAAGATACGGGAAATAATGAAATTTCGTGATTCTTACGTTTTCCGTGGATTTCAATCTCTTCGATACCCACATCTAAGCAACAATGACACTCCGTGTGTTTGCACCGGCAAACTTGTTGACCTTCCACATCATTTAGAGTGAGAGAAGTATCTATATCGGCCCAGGATAAGTCGTCTTTCGAATCCTCCACCGGGCTCGATACAAGCCATATCTTACGTACAGGAACATCGAAACATCCGAGTTTGATCTCTTTTTTGGCGAGCGGGATCGCATTTATTTTTACTTTGACGCACCCGTGCATTTTGGGCGGTCTGAAACTGTAGTCGTAGGTTTCCGTACACAGTTGGACTTTCACGTTCCTTGATATCGGTATGGGAATGCAGACCTCAGGCAGAAGGGGGACATCTGCAAAAAGGAGTACAGTAATGTTAGGTAAGTTAAAAAGTCAAGGATTGCCGGGAAAAATACCATGGGAAGTTTTAGCTACACATCGAAGAACTTGACCTTGAGTGACGTGAGCTGCTGCGAAACCCTATCACATACAACTTTATCTCCATGGAGACGATTGATGTTCAAGAAAAAAGCGAATTCGGAAGTGAAATTTAATTTTTTTTGTCATATATTGATTAACTGAGATGAATTTCGGGTAAAGAATGAAAATTGTTTCGATTGCGTTTCGGTCAGTACAATAAAATTGTTTAAGGTGTAATTTTTTTACTTTTGATGGTGGTAAAGTATCTCGTTCGAGAATTGAAAAAATCTTCTTCCGGCATTAGTAAACAATACAGAAAGATCCTACTGATTTTTTGGTCGCTAAATATTCAGGACAATGAAGGAACGAGCTGTGCCGTTGTTACCAACTATAAATGATAACTTCGGAAATTTCTAGAGAGAAAACATTTTTTGATCGATAAGTTACCATCAGGATCTGGGATGATGTCCGTGAAGGTATGCAACGTGGAGGTAGTAGATAGCAGGCCCGACAACTTTGTGCATTCTGAAAAACACGGACAAAGCAAAATACAAAATGCACGTATTAAGAAAAGATAAATTTTAAAAGCTCAGATGGCAAGCTTCGGTGGATATGACAAATTGCTACCGGAGAATCAATGCAAACTTGCGCCAGTAGGCAGCACGCCGATACCGAGTATGCGACGATTCCAATCGGTTCTGCTAGATTGAAGGTAAGAGAAACTTCAAATAAGTCCTCGCCACGGCATCTCTACTGACGTCGTCATACTGACTTACGAATGAAATTCCAACGAGTGGGCCATATACCGGTCTGGCTGCAGTAATAGTATGAAGTGAACGAAACGGATGAAACGTGAGACGATTCATCCAAATAATTTATTATTATTGCAGATATGTAAAGATTTGGATTGTCGCATGATAATTAATCATAGTTTTTCGTTTGAACAAGTATTTCAAACAAATATTTATTACATGAATGTCTATTTATAGTTGAACTCCAACGAGTTAGATTTAAGTACAAGGTTGAACCATTAATGGCGCGCTAACTACGGCTTTCGTCCCGAGAAAACGTGACAATAGCTCTTTCAAAACCGGAGTTTCACAAATTTATATTTTTCCTAAAATTAATTAATACGATAAGGCAAATAATCGAATTTCGTGATTTTTACCTTCATCGTTGGGTCCTATCTCTTTTAATGTGAGAAATTTGGTACAGTTGCAGTCATCGTTGAAGCACGCATAAATTGCTGGAGGGCTCGAATAATCTGGAGCGGGAGCCTTTCCTGATTCTTTCATTATCGTTTCGAGCAATTGCTTAGGTACTTCGACATTGATGCACTTAAGGTCCATGACATGATGGGAGTTCTTGATATCTACAGTCAACTTCAAGCACCCGTGAAATTTCCTCATATGGAAGGTGAGGTCGTAGAATACCAGACACATGCGGGCTTTTCCCAGCTTCCACAACTTTACGTTAAAGCACATGGGAGCTGGATCTCTTGCTGCGAAAACGAGTACAGTGACGTTGAATTATTTGTGTTTATCTTAAAACAATATGATATATTGTTCATGTGGGAGGCAATTTGGGATCTTCAACGGCGAGCGCATTTTGATTTCAGCACGAGTTTTTCATAGGACACCGTGAATATGTCCCCCCTCCTTTATGTTAAGCGAGGCGAGACAATTTTCACGTACTAACAACAGGAGAACATCGAACTCGAATGGATCGGCGGCGCCGCGAGATAGCTGCCATGCATAATCCCACATCGAATCATAGCCCGAAAAATAAAACTACGTTTGTTGAGAGCACGACGGAGTCAGATGTTCTACTACTCGGTCGATAATTGAATTTGTAAAATATAGATTTCATATAAAGGATGGAAATCGTCTCGACTGTATTTCGGTCAATATGAAAACATTTTTTAAGGTGTTATATTTTTTGTTAATGCTATTGAAATTCCTTGTCCGTGAATTTCGAAAATCTCCTTCTGACATTAGTAAATAATACATCAACATTCTATTGATTTTTTTGTTGAAAAATATTCAGGACACTGAAAAAACAAGCTCTGCCGTTATGACTTGCGGATGGTAGCTTCGGTATTCTACCGGCAAACGATTTTTCATTGATACATTACCAGAAACAGTTTGGATGTCGATCGCGTAGTTATTTCCGATCAAGGTAGTATAGTCTTCTATATTCGCCGACAAGTAAGACAACTTCGCGCATACTGAAAAACACGGATAAAGCAAAATACAAAATGCATGTGACCAAAGAAGATAAAGTATGTAAGCTCCGGTCCCAGACTCAGGTGCATGTGATAAATCGCTATCGGAAAGACAATGCAAATTTTCATTAAGAAATAAGTAAGAGAAAGACATAGCGTGAAGCTTAGGGATGGGCATCCATTTATTGGAAATGCATTCGAAATATTTACATTGCTAAATTATCATGGATAATGATTGCTATTCAATATTATGATTAATAGAAAAACAATAATTCTCCAGAATAATTTATTATTTTTGTAGAAGTATGACAATTTCGATTGTCGCATTATAAATTAATCATAGTTATTTGTTTGAAAAAGTTAACCGAATAAATTTTCATTCAACAAATGCCCGTTCTTAGTTGAGTTTCGTTAACTCAGATTTCAGTACACGCTTGCATTATCAATAGCGCACGAACTACGACTTTATTCCCAAGGAAATGTGGCCATAGCTCTCACAGACCTGGAGTTTCAGAAACTTCGATGATTCTTAAAATGGAAAGATAGTATGAGAGAAATAATAAAAATTCGCGACTTTTACCTGTTTCGTTTGGTCCCATCTTGTTGAAATCGATATATTTGTCACAGTGGCATTCATTGTTGGAGCATGGATAATCGCTTCTATCGCCCGTAAAGGGAATATCATCCGATTCCCATTCGCAGTCGGGTAATTCATCTTCTAAATTCTTCGGTGGATTCGCGATCAATGCGAGCAATTCCTCAGTTATAGGGACTTCTAGGCATTTGAGCTTAATTGTCAAATGCAAGAAAGACCAGCTTATTTTCACCTTCACGCAGGCGTGGAATTGGGTCTCATTCAAGCGGAGGTCGTAGAGTTCCAGACACAACTTAATTTTTATTTTGTTTGTCACTGGCACGTCGAAGCATATAGGAGGTATATCTTTTGCTGCCAAAACGAGTAGAGTGGTGTTAAAGAAATTTTGTAAATGTCACAAATGATGCAAATATATGGCCTATTTCATACCGATTCGGAAGGGTTTTTGCGTGACCATTTTTGATAAAGCTGATTTTTTTTTACGTTCCTCTACTAACTTCAAGAGAAGTTTGCGATTTTTTAAAATTTTTTTTTCAAACATTTCAAAAGTTATGGATTCTTTTCGAAAATCTTGCAAAAAGTTTGCGCATCAAGAAAAGCCGACTCGACTGCGTTTCGGCCAGTATAAGAACGGTTTTTGAGGTGCAATCTTTTTTTAAATGGTAGTAAAGTGCCTCGTCCGAAAATAAAAAAAATATCATTTCGGCATTAGTAAGTAATATATCCTAGTGATTTTTTGGTAGCCGAATATTTAGGACATCGGAAAAACGAGCTGTACTCATCTTATCGACTACATTTTTTCATTGATACGTTACCAGAAACAGTTTTGCCGTTGGCATCCTCAGGCAGATAAGGCAACTTCGCGCATACTGGAAAACACGGACAAAACAAAATATAGAATTCAGGTAAACAAAGAAGATAAATGATCTTAGATCATGATGATGGTCTTAGGCTCAGGTGGATGTGATAAATTGCTACTGGAAAGTCAATGCTTGCCAATCAATCGATGCCGTCTACGGTCGTTGTAAACCCCATTTCTAAAATACAAGACTACGTGCTTTATTGATAAATAATACTGCCGTACGAATGAGAACCCCACAAGTGCGTGAAATACCAGTCTGGCGGCAGTTATAAAATGTAGAGAACAAAATGCATGAAACGTGAGATGCCCTTATTCACCAATGATAGAAAATAATTAAACGATAACAGCTGGTTGATGGCGCTCAGATGCGGATTTTGAATGTTAGCCCGAAAACGGGTCAGGCTAGGAAAAAACATTCGTCAGGCGGATGGTTGGGGCAACGTTATTCGTTGCGTACGGCTTACTCTACGATGACACGTACTGTCGAACGCTGCGGGAAAGAATGGAGCTGGTAGGGGTATGAACACGCCCACGTGTGGGATAAGATTTGTCCGTACCCCTGACAGCTCCATTTCTTCCCCCAGCGGCCGGCGTATTAGCGACGCAGCCTCTCGTTTTACCGTGGAACAGATTTACGCAACCAACAGGGTTGCTTTAACCGTTTAACCAACCGCCAGACGACTGCTTTTCCCTAGCTTGATGCGTTTACGCGATAACATTTAAAATATGCATCTGAGCAACACCAACGAGCTATTATTGCAAAGTTATTCTCTATCAGTAATGATCAAAGACATTTCAAGATTCATAAATATTATTCCCTTCATTTTTTTACCGCCGCCAGACTGTTACTTTGCCCACTTGTCGGAATCTAATTTGTGAGTCGGTACTATTTATTCATACAGCACGTAGTGTTGCCATTTGCAAATGTAGTATACAATGACCTCTTCTGAAGTGCTTTTGGAGACATTCGTGGCGGAGACATATCTGGATCTTCCCTTCCCCTAAATCTGATAACACTAGACAGAGTTAACTACTGGAAAGCTTCCCCAAATTTATATGTGTGCCCAACGAAGAGGTATTCAGCCACAACGCTCGGATGAAGATAATCGTCGGCGTTGGGTATCACAAACATAGGGCAATCATAAGTGAGACAGAGCCAGAGGTCGAGGCTTAGGGATCGGTTTTCATTCCATGAAATCGTATTTTGAATACTTTTGTTACTAAGTCATCTTGCACTATAATTACTCTCAATTATTATAATCAATTGTAAAACAATAATTCATCCATATAATTCATTATTATTTCCGAAATGTAGAAATTCTGATTGTCTTATGATAATTAATGATAGTTACTTCATTGAACATAAACTTCAAACAAAAATTTATTAGATCAATATCCATTTCAGATTGAGCTTCGCTAAGCCAGATTTCAGTAAATGCTTGCACGATTAATTGCGCACTAACTACGGTTTTTGTTCCAAGAAAACGTTGCAATGGCTCTTACAACACTTGGGACTTTACAAGCTTCTATGATGCCCAAAATGGAAGAATAGAATAAGAAAAATGATAAAATTTTGAAACTTTTACCTGTTTCTTCGGGTCCCATCTCGTCAAAATTAAGATCTTCGGAACAGTTGCAGTCATTGTTAGGGCACGTATCATCTTTTTTATCGCTTGGAGATTTTCCAGCGCAATTCACGCAGACGAGAACAGTCGCGAGAAGAATAAAGATAATCTGCTTCATATTTGAAGCGGTAATGGTGATTATTGATAATAAATACAGTTATTTTTTTACGTTCCCTCTTGCATGGAACTTCGACGATGCAAGACGACCCTATCTCAGACGCTGTACGTTATCTGTATTGCTGTAATATACACCTAAAGAAAAACAAATGAACGAATTCAGTGCTGCTAGATCATGAGATATTTATACCACATGTGGGCGTGTCCGTACCCCTTCCGGCTCAATTTTTTTCCCGCAGCGACCGGAAAATCAGCGAATGGATGGTTGTTTGAGAACGTGATGGAGGGTATGTAAAACCAATGGGGGGATAATCTCGCCCCGCTGATATTCCACTAACTAAAAAATAATTCAAATAAATTCGATGATAATTATTGGAACAACGATGAAACGTGGCATGAGATGACCCATATATGTAAAAAAGGTCAAAATAGACTTAAATTTTTCGGAATTTTTGTCGGAATCGATTGAAACCTTGCTGCAATCCAAATTCGATAGTGATACGAATAAGGACTACTCGCGTAGTCCTTATTAAATTGGGCATGCCTGATACATTTATTTATCAACTTTCGCATTTATGTTAGTTTCGGTTATTTCGGAAAGTCGCTTTCCTTTTCTCCCTCTTCATGGAATTCTCCATACCTATGTGTGTATGTTGCCTCGAAGATTTAGCCGATGTTGAGAGATCTTAACTTTCAACAGCTCATGGTGTTGCGATTCTAACAACGGGACATACGAAGCGTGTCGGATTTTTTATGTTTAAAGCGATCAGTCAAAAAGTTAGACGCCCCGTCACAGAATACTGGTGTACCCAGAAAAAAAATCCAAAGTGTACATTCAAGTAAAATCATAACTCTCCCAGCTCAGAAGAAGCATTTTTGAAAAAATCCATCTTCAAAAGCTGTCTAGACGCTGGACATAGATTTCCCACAGTCGCCAAGAAAATAGCTGTTTTCATTTCATTTTCATTTCATCACAACAAGAGTTGCGTGCTCTTGTGATGCATCGATTGATTTTCTTACACAAAATGTTTTGAAATAACATATTTTCGATCAATGCACGCGCCTATCGCTCGGATCATCGACGTGTTTCTGAAAAAACGAAATTGTCGAGAATATTTGTCGATCTTATCTCTTCATTTCGATTTGCGTCTTCGTTTTCTATTTTTCACCCAGCACTAATCAGCAATCTATGATAAAATACACGGGAGAACATCGAAATCGTGTCCACAGTAGGGTTTCGAAATCAAGGTGACATTGGATTTGTACAACGTCAAAGCCTCAGTGGCTTATTTTCACTCGAAATACGTAAAATAGAAGTGAACCATATGTGCTCGTTGATCATTGATTGCTGTATCATATTCTCGATCGATCTATCGTACAACGCGCAGAAACGCGCGTACTGTATACAGGGTGTCCCATTTGAAACAGGAAGGTTAAATAACTCTTCCAAGAGAGGAGGAACAACGAAATGGATCAGGTTGAAGTTGCGGAGCTTGAAGAGGTAAAATCAGTGCTGATGAAATATGCGTTCTTACATTTTATGTTATCATGTTGCAAGTGTAATGCCATTTTTTTAAGTGAGCAATAATCCTTTTGATTCCTCTGAAGTAAAAACGTGTTGATGCCCCGAGTGATAGACGCGTACATTAATTAAAACTATATCATTTCCATATATTCATCGTAGAAAAACGAATTATTGCCACGAAATTCCGAAAATGCAATGTTTCCAACGACGATATTTTGAACGAGCACCGCATCAAAGCGCCACGGGTAGAGTTGCATAGACAGCGAACGCCAATGCTCAGAACAACAAAAATTTAGAATCCATTGATATAGGCATACACTACCGTTACAAGGTTAGGGCCAGTTACCGCAGGCCTAACGGAAAGTTAGTCGCGGCTTTGAAAGATGGTAGCTCCCTTAAAAATGAAGCTACAGATATATTGATAGAGAAGCAGAATCACTAAATCCAACAAATAAACGGCCGGAATATTATTTTTTACGTACTAATATTAAGGCGTTACAAAAAAAAATCCGATTTTCTCCGAGATAAATTTCGACTAATTTCGCCTTTTTCCACGTGATCGTTCAATGTTTTGGAGGGGTTTTTTAGTTTATCAAATTTCGAGCGGCATTTACCAATTTTTTTATTGAACCACGGGAATTAGTTCAAGGCATCTGAACTTTTGTACGGATTAAATGTTGCACAATTTTTGCAGAGGTGCCGCCTAATTTATTGAACATTAAAATTTCACATGTCTGATACATTTATGCATAAACTTTCGTGTTAAATTTCGGTTATTTCAGAATGGTCATTTTGTTCTTCACTCTTGTCGTCGGATTCACTATAGCTATCTTCGTATATTGCCTCGAAGTTTCAGTCGATGTCCATGGGTCATAAATTTCGAGAGCTAATTGCGTTGCAATTTTCACAAAAGGACGAACAAAACATGTCGAATTTCTTACGTTGCAAGCAATCAGGCATACAGTTGGACGCACAGTCACAGATAGTTTGTCAATCGTCAGCCTATGTAATGATGAAATACATGGTGTGCTTACGAAATCAAGGTGACATTGGATATCTTCAACGCAAAAGCCACGCGCCTATCGCTCGGATCATCGACGCGTTTTTGAAAAAACAAAATTGTCGACATTATTTGTCGATCTTATCCCTCCATTTCGATTCCTGTCTTCGTTTTCTATTTTTCACCCGGCACTAATCGGCAATCTATGATAAAATACACGGAATAAAATCGAAATTGTGTCCACAGTAGGGTTTCGAAATGAAGGCGACATTGGATATATTCAACGTAAAGCCACCGACTACATCTTATTTTCACGCGAAACCGTACAATAAAAGTGAAACACATGTGTTTGCTGATAATTTACTCTTGCGTCACATTCTCGATCCATCGATCGTACCACTCGCAAGCCCGCGCGTGATGTATACAGGGCGTCCCATTAGAAACAGGCCGGTTGAACAACCCGTCCGAGAGAGAGAGACAACGAGATGGCCGAAATTTTTTAAAATTGATTTTCTAAGTAAGTGAGAGTTTTACTTGCACACCTTTATTTAGGTTTTTACAATGTATTCTCCGACTTTCCCCCTTTTACGTGTTCTCCGCTATCTCCCGTGCGTCTGCAGACGACTTGACGTACCGCTGTACCGCATTTGCCGTGGACACGGGGAAACTGCAGAAAACCCGTGCCGGTACAGTCGACCCTATGTTTCTATGGTTTTCCGGTGATGCATGTAGGAGCACATAGTACTCCACCTCGAATGCACCACCGGGGCCCCAAAGGCACTGGTCTCCCGCTCCACAATTGATGCGCCAGCCGGTGAACGACTAGGCGGTCACCCATCCAAGTACTGGCCGGCAAATTTGCTGCTTAACTCGTGGGACCGCCGGAGTCGCACTCCGACCGCACACCTATTGGTGTCGGTATAAAATTGATTTTCTATAAAACGTACGAAATACAACGAAATGTGTTTTTATCTTTATTCACGATTTCTTCTCGTAGAAGTAGGGTTCATACCCGTTAATTTCGTATGGTATTGGACGTGTCCAGGTATAATTACTCGCCCCGTGTATAACATTACCGAAAAATAAAAAAATTGCACGTTTTTGGAAAGGAAAGTTCACCTCGAATCAGCACGAATTTTTTTTAGGAAAGAGAGTACAACAACGAACTCCTACCCAAGCATGATTGATTCGAATTAGGCAAAGATGGATGGAGTGGATGTAAAACTTTAAATGTCTTACATTTATTTTCTTTTTCTAAATTGGCGCTGCAATTTTGATTTAGGGACGGACAAAGCATGTTCTATTTTAACGCTTGAAGCGATCTGTCACAAAGTTGGACACGCAGTCATAGCGCACCTCTGTAGGCAGAATAACAATTTAAAGTAGATATTTAAGCTAAATTGGAATTCCGAATTCAAAAGCAGCATTTTCGCAAAGAAAACCTTTCCATGTTCAAAATCTGTATACACGCTGGACATAGTTTTGTCATAATTGACAGAGAACATTTATACCTATCTTGCCCACTTGCGTTTATCCGTGTTGCCCAGTCACGTTTGAATTCGGAGATAAATGGGTTTAGGGTGCTTCTATAATGTAATAATTTGTTTTTCTACGATGAATATGTGGAAATGATATAGTTTCAATTGATGTACGCGTCTATCACTCGGGGTATTAACACGTTTTTGAAAAAACAAAATTGTCGAAAACGTTTGTCAATCTTATCTCTTCGTTTCGAATTTTATTTTTGTTTTTTTTTTTCACCCGGCGCTAAGCGTCAGTTTATGATAAAACACACGGTGTGGTTTCGAAATCAAGGTGACATTGAATTGTTTATCGCCAAATCCACCGAGTGCTACTCATTTCCATCACATTATTCAAACGGTTCTTGCTACCACTGTGAAGACCACATTTGTTTACTTAATATTTCGAAGTCTTAGTAAGCGAAAAAAATTCGAACGCTTAGCCGTATTGAATAGCCTCGATGAAGATAAACACATTTTGTTGTATTTTCGTGCGATATTTCATAAAAAGTCGATGAAAAATTAATAAAACATGTGCTGGTTGAATTCGTCTCGATAAAGGGCTCAACTTCAGAGGAATCAAAAGGATTATTGTTCACTTAAAAAAATGGCATTATACTTGCAACATGAAAACATAAAATGTAAGAACGCATATTTCATCAGCACTGATTTTACCTCTTCAAGCTCCTCAACTTCAATCTGATCCATTTCGTTGTCCCTCCTCTCTTGGAAGAGTTATTTAACCTTCCTGTTTCAAATGGGACACACTGTATACAGTACGCGCGTTTTTGTGCGTTGTACGATAGATCGATCGAGAATGTGATACAGCAATCAATGATCAACAAGCACATGTGGTTCACTTCTATTGTGCGTATTTCGAGTGAAAAAAAGCCACTGAGGCTTTGACGTTGTACAAATCCAATGTCACCTTGATTTCGAAACCCTACTGTGGACACGATTTCGATTTCCTCCCGTGTATTTTATCATAGATTGCTGATTAGTGCCGGGTAAAAATAGAAAACGAAGACGCGAATCGAAATGAAGAGATAAGATCGACAAATATTCTCGACAATTTCGTTTTTTCAGAAACACGTCGATGATCCGAGCGATAGGCGCGTGCATTGATCGAAAATATGTTATTTCAAAACATTTTGTGTAAGAAAATCAATCGATGCATCACAAGAGCACGCTAAACGCATTTATGTCCAGATTTAAACCTAGCCCGACAACACGGAAAAAAGCGAATGGACAAGATTGAAAACTATTTTCTTGGTGACCGTGGGAAATCTATGCCCAGCGTCTAGACAGCTTTTGAAGATGGATTTTTTCAAATATGCTTCTCCTGAGCTGGGAGAGTTATGATTTTACTTGAATGTACACTTTGGATTTTTTTTCTGGGTACACCAGTGTTCTGTGACGGAGCGTCTAACTTTTTGACTGATCGCTTTAAACATAAAAAATCCGGCACGCTTCGTATGTCCCGTTGTTAGAATCGCAACGCCATGAGCTGTTGAAAGTTAAGATCTCTCAACATCGGCTAAATCTTCGAGGCAACATACACACATAGGTATGGAGAATTCCATGAAGAGGGAGAAAAGGAAAGCGACTTTCCGAAATAACCGAAACTAACATAAATGCGAAAGTTGATAAATAAATGTATCAGGCATGCCCAATTTAATAAGGACTACGCGAGTGGTCCTTATTCGTATCACTATCGAATTTGGATTGCAGCAAGGTTTCAATCGATACCGACAAAAATTCCGAAAAAATTAAGTCTATTTTGACCTTTTTTACATATATGGGTCATCTCATGCCACGTTTCATCGTTGTTCCAATAACTATCATCGAATTCATTTGAATTATTTTTTAGTTAGTGGAATATCAGCGGGGCGAGATTATCCCCTCATTGGTTTTACATACCCTCCATTACGTTCTCAAACAACCATCGATTCGCTGATTTTCCGGTTGCTGCGGGAAAAAAATTGAGCCGGAAGGGGTACGGACACGCCCACATGTGGTATAAATATCTCATGATCTAGCAGCACTGAATTCGTTCATTTGTTTTTTTTTGGTGTATGTTACAGCAATACAGATAACGTACAGCGTCTGAGATAGGGTCGTCTTGCGTCGTCGAAGCTCCATGCAAGAGGGAACGTAAAAAAATAACTGTATTTATTATCAATAATCACCATTACCGCTTCAAATATGAAGCAGATTATCTTTATTCTTCTCGCGACTGTTCTCGTCTGCGTGAATTGTGCTAAAGAATCTCCGAGCGATAAAAAAGATGATACGTGCCCTAACAATGACTGCAACTGTTCCGAAGATCTTAATTTTGACGAGATGGGACCCGAAGAAACAGGTAAATGTTTCAAAATTTTATCATTTTTCTTATTCTATTCTTCCATTTTGGGAATCATAGAAGCTTGTTAGTCCCAAGTGTTGTAAGAGCTATTGCAACGTTTTCTTGGAACAAAAACCGTAGTTAGTGCGCAATTAATCGTGCAAGCATTTACTGAAATCTGGGTTAGCGAAGCTCAATCTGACATGGATATTGATCTAATATATTTTTGTTTGAAGTTCATGTTCAATAACGTAACGATCATTAATTATCATAAGACAATCAGAATTTCTACATTTCAGAAATAATAATGAATTATATGGATGAATTATTGTTTTATAATTGATTATAATAATTGAGAGTAATTATAGTGCAAGATAACTTAGTAACAAAAATATTTAAAATATGATTTCATGGAATGAAAGCCGATCCCTGAGCCTCGACCTCTGGCTCTGTCTCACTTATGATTGCCCTATGTTCGGGATACCCAATGCCGACGATTGTCTTCATCCGAGCGTTGTCACTAAATACCTCTTCGTTGGGCACACATTCAAATTCGGGGAAGCTTTCCAGTAGTTAACTCTGTCTAGTGTTATTAGATTTAGGGGTAGGGAAGCTCCAGCATATTTCTCCGTCACGAATGTCTCCAAAAGCACTTCAGAAGAAGTCATTGTATACTACATTTGCAAATGACGACACTACGTGCTGTATGAATAAATAGTACCGACTCACAAATTAGATTCCGACAAGTGGGCAAAGTAACAGTCTGGCGGCGGTAAAAAAATGAAGGGAATAATATTTATGAATCTTGAAATGTCTTTGATCATTACTGATAGAGAATAACTTTGCAATAATATCTCGTTGATGTTGCTCAGATGCATATTTTAAATGCTAGGGAAAAGCAATCGTCTGGCGGTTGGTTAAAGCGACCCTGTTGGTTGCGTATATCTGTTCCACGATAAAACGGGAGGCTGCGTCGCCAATACGCCGGCCGCTGGGGGAAGGAATGGAGCTGTCAGGGGTACGGACACATCTTATCCCTCTTGTGGGCGTACGTGTTCATACATTTGGTTCTCTACATTTTATTACTGCCGCCAGACTGGTATTTCACGCACTTGTGGGAATCTGATTCGTACGGCAGTATTATTTATCAATAAAGCACGTAGTCTTGTATTTTAGAAATGGAGTATACAACGACCGTAGACGGCGTCGGCAAGCTGCCCGTCATTAAGCGTCTTTGGAGACAGCCGTGGTGAGGGCTTATTTGAATCATTCCCCCCCCCCCCCCCCCTTCAATCTTTGCAGCACCGACTGGGAGCAACGTATACTAGCTATCGGCGTGCTTGCGGCAAGCATTGACTTTCCAGTAGCAATTTATCACATCCACCTGAGCCTAAGATTTGAGCTGACATCATTTATCTTCTTTGTTTACCTGAATTTTGTATTCTGTTTTGTCTGTGTGTTTCCAGTATGCGCGAAGTTGCTTCACTTGTTGGGGGATGCCGAAAACAGAAGTGATTCTGGTAACGTATAAATGAAACATCTTTCGTACTAGAATCTCGAAGCTATCAGTTGTCGGCAATATCGGTACGGCTCGGTTTTCTAGTGTCCTAAATATTTGGCCACCAAAAAATCATTATCTTGCTGTATTACGTACGAATGTTAAGGGATTTTTTTAGATTCTCGGACGAGCCACTTGACTACCATAAAAAAAAGATAACACCTTAAAAACCATTGTTATACTGGCCGAAACGCGCTCGAGTTGATTTTTCTCATTGCCCAAATTGTTCGCAAGATTTTAAAAAAAATCCATAATTTTCTAAACTGTTTAAAATAAAAATTGGAAAAAATCATGAACTTTTCTTCAAGTTAGTACAGGAACATAAAAAAATATTATGTAAATAAAAAATGATCACACAAAAACCCGACTGAATCGGTTTCGAATCGGCCATATATTTGCATCGTTTGTGGCATATACATGACTTATTCAACGCTACTGTACTTGTTTTTGCAGTGAATATTACGAGTCCTATATGTTTCAATGTACCGCTGACAAAGAAAATAAAAATCCAACTTTGTCTGGAATTCTACGACCTCCATTTCGATGAGACTCGATTTCACGGGTGCGTAAAGTTGAAGATAGACTGGATCTCCTTTCATCATATCTTCAATCTCGGATGTCTGGATGTTCCCGTAACTGATGAATTGCGAGCAGCGGTCACGGAAGATCAGAAAAAATTGGACCGTTCTTCCATTCCAACTGATTTGAGCGATGAAAAAAATTACGCCTGCTTCAACAATGACTGCCACTGTCACACATATCTCAACTTCAACACGTCGGGACCAAATAAAAAAAGTAATCATCACGAAATTTAATTATTTCTCTCATTCTATCCTTCCATTTTAAGATTCATAGATGTTTCTGGAACGCCATGTCTTGTAAGAGCTATTGCCACGTGTCCTCGGGACAAAAGCCGTAGTGAGTGCGCAATTGATCGTGCAAGCATGTACAGAAATCTGGCTGCGCAAGACTCAACCAGGAACCTGAACCCGTAAAAATGATCTTTCTTGTCACATGTATTTTGTATTTTTTGTGTTTTTCAGTATGCGCCAAGTTGTCTTACCTGACGGAGGAAATAGAAAACTCCGACATCTTACCCAGCATTGGCTCGGCGATCGACTTCACAACTGTAATTGGTAATGCATCAATGAAAAAATATTTGTTCGTAGAATACCGAAGCTGCCGGTGGTTAGTAACGACGGCAGAGCTCGTTTTTTCAGTTTCCTGAATATTCAGTCACTAAAAAATCACTCGCATCTTTATGCATCATTTACTATCGCCAGAAGAAGATTTTTTAAATGTTCGGACGAAGAACTTCACTACTATTGATAAAAAACTCTATGTGAAAAAATGTTATTAAACTGACCGAAAGGCAATTGAGACGATTTTTATTTTTCATCCGAACTAAATGGTGCACAAATTTAATTACCGACTGAGTAGTAGAATATCTTGCCTTGCCGTGCTGTCACATACTTTGAAAACGTTATTTTATGACACGCCGTGCGTAAGATGCGATTTTTCCGCTCACTTCGTTCGCGTCAAATCGCATTTACGCACCTCGTGCAATAAAAATGTATACTATACTCGTGCGAAAAACCTTTTCTTGACTCGTGTGATTGCAGCACTCGCCTTCGGCTCGTGCTACAAATTCACATTCGTCAGAAAAAATATTTTCGCCCTTGTATCGTAATATACTATTATTTCCTCAGCTGATCAGTATAGGTCCTAAAGAAAACCACTCTCCAATTCGCTTATGTCTTGAACATCAGTCTTCTTTATGTAGATTGGGTCGTATGTTGCAATATTTCACCGCGGTTTCTACCATTCAAGGTTATATTTTACGATATGTTGCTAAGTCTTCCCTAAGTATTCTTTTCCATCAACCTCAACTTTTCGCAGAAAATCGACAATAGTTGACTCGCAAATGTTGAGAAACAGCCGTTAACCGTTCTTATTTTCTAACCAAGCAATTAATCGTGACCAAGAAATACAATTAACCGTTTTCGGTACCGATCGCGCACTAGCAAATCGCCACGAACGGAAAAAAAAAAGTTTCATATAAGACCAATCGATAAATATATTTGTATCATTTTTGGCGTATACAAAACTAGTTTAACGACGCTGTACTCGTTTTTGCAGCAAGAGATCCAGCTCCCATGTGCTTTAACATACCCTTGTGGAAGCTGGGAAAAGCCCGCATGTGTCTGGTATTCTACGACATCACCTTCCACGCACACAAATTTCACGGGTGCTTAAAGTTGACAATCGATACGATGAACTTTCATCATGTGGTGGACCTCAAATGCATAAATATTTCCCCCCCCGTGGAAATGCGGAAATTGCTAGCATCGTGGGAAAACGATATAGGTAAAAATCACGAAATTTCATTATTTGCCTTATCCTATTGATTCATTTGACGAATAATAGAAGTTCGTGAAGCTCCAGGTCTTGAAAGAGCTATTGTCAAGTTTTCTCGGGACGAAAGCCGTTGTTAGTGCGCCATCGATGGTGCAAGCATGCACTCAAATTTGACTCAGCAGAGCTTACCTAAAAACGGGCATTCATTGAGTAAAAATTCATTTGAAATATTTAATCAAACAAAAAAATATGATTGATTGTCACGGGACAATCGAAATCTTCACATATCTGCAATAATATTAAATTATTTGGATGAATAACCTCACGTTTTATCCATTTCGTTCACTTCATGCCATTACTGCAGACAGACTTGTATGTGGCCCACTTGTGGGAATTTCATTCGTGAGTCAATATACAACAACCGTAGGCGATGTAGGCAAGCTAGCTCTCGACAAGCGCCCTTGGAGACAACCGTGGTGGGGACCCATTTTAAGCTACTCTTACCCTTAATCTGGCCGAACTTATCTAAATACTCTTAACCGAAGCCTGGGATCTGAGCTTTCAAAATTTATCTTTATTGATTGATCTTTTGTGACGAGCATTTTGTATTTTGTTTTGACCCTGTTTTTCAGAACGCACTAAGTCTGATGACCTGGCGGTGGATGGAGAAACGCCTTCTAGCGTCGCGTTGGATGACTCCGCGCTCATCATCAAAAATCTTTATGGTATCGTATCAATCAGAAAATGTTACTCTTTAGAATCCCGAAATTGCCATTAGTCGGCAACAGCGGCACATGTCGTTTTTTAATTGTTCTGAATATTTGGCAACCAAAAAATGAGCAGGATCATTTTTCACACAGTCAACTGTTCCTATTGTTTAACCGAGAAATCAATCGTAACCAAGAACAACTCCTTACAGTTTTCGTTATCGACCGAGCACTAGCATATCTCCACACGTGCCAAAAAACTCTTTCATATAAGACAAATCGTTTTATATATATTTGCATCATTTGTGACATGTATATAAACTATTCAACTTTGCGTACTCGTCTTTGCAGCTAACGATCCACCGCCCATATGCTATAGCGTCCCGCTAACCGACGATGCAAAAGCCCAACTGTGTCTGGAAATCTACGACCTCAGATTTCAGCCAGGCGGACTTCACGAGTGCATGAGGATGAAAATACGGACGAAAAACTTCGCTCAGACCGTCGAACTTCAGTGCAGCTATATTCCTATACGTCAGGGACTGCACGCATCGATAACGGAACAACCGCTGAAAATTGCGGATCCGAACGACGACTGGCCCGGTTCGAATAATGTTTTCGTTGAACATGATCCGAGCGATGGCAAAAGTTGTTCCTGCTCTAAACAAACCTGTGGCTGTTGCAAACATATCAAAATCGACAGGATGAAGGTTAAGATTAACGGAACAGGTAAAAATCACGAATTTTTATTATTCTCCCTATTTTGTTCTTTTATTTTGAGAATCATAGAAGTTCGTGAAACTCTAGGTCTTTTAAGAGTTATTGCTACGTTTTCTTGGGACAACAACCGTCGATGGCATCTACTCAAGCCGAATCAAGCATGAACTTAAATTCGGCTTAGCGAAGCTCGACCAGGAATTTACGTTTATCCAATTAACGTTTAATTTAAATACTTTGTCAAACAAATAACTACGATGAATTCTGGTGCTAATATATATCACATTTAAAGATTCATGAATATCATTCACTTGACTCTATTACTGCAGCCAGACTGGTATGCTGCCCACTTATGAGTCAGTATGATTAATTCATACATCTCGTAGTTTTGTGTTTTGCAAATGTGGTGTCATGTACGACCCAAACGCGAACCAAGTCAAATCCGGCGCGCAAACAGGTCGCGAATCGCGCAAGCGCGGCAGCAGGAGGCGCTGCGCGACGGCAAGCAGACGGAGACGAATGCTCTCGAAACGAGACACGCAAGACTCGTTGCGGACGCGGCGGTAATAAAAACGGTTTATAAGTAAACGCCTCAACCTAGTGTTATTTCTCCACCCTGCACCCACGCAAAGATACAACAGTGTGGCGACGAGGATGGGATTCGCAGGGAGGAACAGAAAGTGAACACGCAGAGGAGACAGTCAACTTAACCTCAAAAAGAGGGGAAGGAAACTAACCTCCAAAAGACGGAGGGCAACCACGTGCAAGACAGCGTACGGGGAAAAACTACAACCATGGCTGAAACGGACACACCAACGCAGTCCATACAAACGGTTTTCTCGATCGAAACATTCGACTACACGAAAACACGATTCGAGAGATGGGTGAAGAGGCTGGAAAGCGCATTTAATGTGTTCAGCGTACCTGTCACCAAAAAACGCGCCTACTTGCTCCACTACATGGGGCCAGAGGCGTACGACCTTCTCTGTGACAAAGTATCACCGGAGGATCCAGACACCAAGTCGTACGACGAACTGGTGTCGACGATGAAGGCACACTACAACCCGGAACCCCTGGAGATTGCAGAAAACTTCCGATTCCTACAGCGAAGACAACACGAGGGCGAGACAGCACAGGAATACCTCGTGGCGTTACAGAAGTTGGCGATACACTGCAAGTTCGGAGACTACCTCAAGAAGGCGCTCAGAAACCAATTTGTGTTCGGGTTAAGGTCAGAAAAAATACAGAGTAGGCTACTAGAGTTTAAGGATCTCACCGTAGACAAAGCGGTGGAGACCGCCATAAGCATGGAAGCCTCCGCAAGGGACGCAAAACAACTACACAATGCGATACACACACAAGTACACGGCATAAACACGTTTACACAAAAAAAAAAATTTCACGGATCACCGAGCAAACAAAATGTATTATACAACAAACAATCAAGCGACCAAATTAATAACAATACTTTTAAATGTCTTAGATGTGGCTCTACGCAGCACACGGCGAACGGCTGTAAGGTGGCGAACCTCTTCTGCGATTTCTGCAAGATCAAGGGACACAACCGGAGGGCTTGTATCAAAGCCCGAAAGGCAAACAAAACGCTCGCATCGGCTAAATACGTCGATGAGGTCGAGGAAATCGAGGAATACGAAGAAGTTGGAGAAATCGAGGAAATCTGGGCGTTGGATTCCGAACACAAGGAGTTTCGCGAAAAATATTTCACGACACTGGAAGTAAATGGTAACCGGACGAAATTCGAGATAGACAGCGGAGCGGCGGTAAGCGTGATAAGCGAAAAACAATTCAAAGAAACATTTCCGGGCGTGGAAATACGACAAACGGATTTAAGACTAATGTCCTACTGTAAGAACGAAATAGACATCGTAGGGTTCGCACAGGTCTCGGTAAAGTATAGAGAACGACAGAAAAACCTAAACGTATACATCGTTCAACCCAACCGCGAACCACTGGTAGGAAGAGAGTGGGTCAGACAATTGGGCATAGAATTAGAGGAATGCGCACGAGTAGAGTTAGTCGACACGGGAAAAGAGGTAAAAGATATCTTACAGAAATACCCGAGCATATTCCAGACAGACATCGGTAAAATTACGGGAATCCAAGCAAATTTACACGTGCGCGAAAACGCGAGGCCGGTATACGCGAAAGCGAGGAAAGTTCCGTTCGCAATCTTAGAAAAAGTAGAGCAAGAACTGAGAAGCCTGGTATCGGAGGGCGTACTAAGACCGGTAAAAAACTCAGACTGGGCGACGCCGATTGTCCCCGTGCTCAAAGCCAACGGAAGGATACGCATCTGTGGGGATTTTAAAATAACATTAAATCCGGTCCTGGTCACGGATGACCATCCCTTGCCAACCGTGGACGAATTGTTCAGCAAAATGTCAGGAGGGGATCGTTTCACGAAACTGGACTTAACCCAAGCGTATTTACAAATGGAAGTACATCCAGAGGTGAGGAAATACCTCACTTTGAACACACATAAAGGACTTTACCAAAGTACCCGACTAATGTACGGAATCGCGAGCGCACCAGCCATTTGGCAGCGGGAAATAGAGAGACTCTTAATAGACA
The DNA here is from genome assembly GCA_963971145.1 of Sussaba pulchella. Taxonomy (NCBI): domain Eukaryota; kingdom Metazoa; phylum Arthropoda; class Insecta; order Hymenoptera; family Ichneumonidae; genus Sussaba; species Sussaba pulchella. The sequence continues at coordinate 18,279,530 of OZ020169.1, read as the reverse complement.
TTCCGGGGGTCTCCGTATTCTTAGACGACATAAAAATCACAGCACCAAACAACGCGACGCACCTACACCGACTGGACACGGTACTAGCACGCCTCGCGGAACATAACATACGGGTAAATCTACAAAAATGCGAATTCATGCAGAAAAAAATCGAGTACTGCGGCTACATAATAAACAAACAGGGAATAGGGAAAGCACGGGCAAAAATCGAGGCCATCCAAAAGGCCCGCCCCCCACAGAACAAAAGCGAGGTGCGGGCTTTCGTGGGGTTCGTAAATTATTACGGACGGTTTTTTAAAAACCTCAGTCACGTACTTTACCCGCTAAACGCGCTTCTCAAGAACGAGACAAAATTTACGTGGGACAAACACTGCGAGGGGGCGTTTCGGACAGTAAAAAAAAGAAATGCAGTCAGAAACGACGCTAGCGCACTTCGATACCAGACTCCCCCTGGTTCTAGCCACGGACGCGAGCTCATACGCAGTCGGAGCCGTACTATCACACACATACGAAGATAATACCGAAAGACCAATACAGTTTGCATCACAGACGCTAACAACGGTACAACAAAAATACGCACAAATAGACAAAGAGGCGTACGCAATTATTTTCGGAATTAAAAAGTTTTATCAATACGTCTTTGGACGCACTTTCACGTTAGTCACGGACCACGAACCCCTGGTAAAAATCTTTGCACCCACGGCGGGACTTCCAGTATTCTCCGCGGCACGCATGCAGCATTACGCGATTTTCCTACAGGCGTTCGATTACAAAATACGATACCGAAACACAAAACTTCACGCAAACGCCGACGCGATGTCACGACTACCAATAGAAGAAACACGAACACAAGAATACGACGAACCAGACAGCTTAGAGATAGCCCAAATCGAAACCCTACCCGTAACCATGAGAGAGCTCGCGAAAGAAACTTCGAATGATCCAACGCTGGCCCCGCTTATAAAAGGATTAAGAACCGGGAAGATAGTGAACCGCGAGAATCGATTCAACGTAGAACTCACGGAATTCTCTCTACAGCAGGACTGCCTTTTCCGGGGGCAACGCGTCGTTATACCGACCACCCTAAGACAGCAAGTGCTGGACGAATTACATGCAGTACACTTCGGAGTGGTGAAAATGAAAGCACTAGCAAGAAGCCACTGCTGGTGGCCAACGATTAGCTCAGAAATAGAAACGATATCGAAAAACTGCAGTAAATGCAACGAAACCAGAAATGACCCCCCGAAGGTACCGATTCACCCGTGGGAACCCGCAACAAAACCGTTCGAGAGAGTGCACATCGACTATGCGGGTCCGCTCAAAAATACGTATCTCTTCGTACTCGTAGACGCATACAGCCGTTGGCCGGAGGTACTTACGACGAAAAACATTTCCTCGGAAGCAACCATAGCACTATGTCGCAGAATTTTCTCCACCCACGGCCTGCCGCACGTATTAGTGAGCGACAACGGCAGACAATTCGTGTCTTACGAATTCAAAAGATTTTTAAAAGAGAATGGAATTTTCCATAAACAAAGCGCGCCGTACCATCCGGCAACCAACGGGCTGGCGGAAAGAAACGTACAGACCCTGAAGCAGGCCCTACGAGCCCTGGCAGGAGAGGACATAGAGAGAGAAGTTTGCAAGTTCTTACTACACTATAGAAGCACACCGCACACTATCACGAATCAGAGCCCCGCTAAGCTGTTACTCGGCAGGGAACTACGTACACGCCTTAACCTCCTCAAACCAACGACAGAAGGGAAAAGAGAAGAAAAGGAAAAACCAAGAGAAAATATAAGGGAGCTCACGATAGGAGCGCGAGTAGCAACTCGGAATTACACACGCGACGCGAAATGGGAATACGGATACATCAATCAGAGGTTAGGAAACCTGATCTACCTGGTACAGTTGGATGATGGCCGAACATGGAAACGGCACATAAACCAAATACGCGAAATCGGACGAAACACGCCCCAAAAAAGGGACCTCAGCGAACCACACGACGAGAGACCGGAGGAAACGCGAGAAAGACGAAATAGTAGCGGGGAACGGGCGACGGCCGTGTCAGGAGAAAGACCCGAACCGATACCAACGCACACTACAGAAAAACAGACCGACCCCGACCGGAATCTAACGCCCGAAACCCCGGGACCTCCAGACGAAGCAAACACGAAAATCACAGTACGACAAAAGGAAAACGCGGAAGAAAGCCGCTCCGAGCCCTTGACCTTGCGCAGATCGCAGAGGAGCCGCAAGGAACCGGAACGACTCGAGTATAAGTAAAACCAAAAAAAAAAAAAAACATATATATATAATATTATAGAGTATAAGTATAGGAGACCGTATAAGATTATATAGTAGAGTATAAGCAAACAGAGAATCACACGAATAAGGACTAATGTAAGGAGGGAGAGAAACTGTCATGTACGACCCAAACGCGAACCAAGTCAAATCCGGCGCGCAAACAGGTCGCGAATCGCGCAAGCGCGGCAGCAGGAGGCGCTGCGCGACGGCAAGCAGACGGAGACGAATGCTCTCGAAACGAGACACGCAAGACTCGTTGCGGACGCGGCGGTAATAAAAACGGTTTATAAGTAAACGCCTCAACCTAGTGTTATTTCTCCACCCTGCACCCACGCAAAGATACAACATGTGGTATACAACGACCGTAAGCGGCGTTGACAAGCTGTTTCTCCCCGAGCGAAAGGTGCTTTGAGGACCTGTTTGAATCTTTCCTTCCCCTTAACCTGGCAGCAGTGAGCTACTGGCGCGAATTGGCATTGACTTTTCTCAGTAGAAAATTTTCACATCTGCCTGAATCCGGGATCAGAGCCTCTGCATAATTCATCTTCTTTATCCAAGTTTATTTTGTATTTTGCTTTGTTCGTGTTTTTCAGTATGCGCGGACTTCACTTTCCTGTCGAAGGATCTAGGGTTATCTATGGACTTGAAATGGAACGATCACGTGCTCTTCAACAAAACTATTTCTGGTAACGTATCAATAAAATATTTTGTCGTCCCGAAGCTACCGGCGGTCGGTAACAACGGCACAGCTCGTTTATTAAGTGTCCTGAATATTGGGGGACCAAGAAATCAATAGGCTTTTGGTGTATTGTTTCCTAAGGCCAGGAGGATATTTTCTATCTGAAAAAAAACATTCAATTTCACTTCCTAATTTGCTTTGGAACATCAACCGTCTTCATGTTGATTGGGTTGTATGTAGCAGTTATTGATTGCCGCCTACACCACTCAACGTTTTATTCTTTGATATGTGTCTAAATTCACTCCATGTGTTTTTCTCGGCCAACCTTGCTTTTTTCGATCAAAAAACGACGACGGTTGACCGTAAAATGTTAAGATACGGTCAACCGTTCTAATTTTTTTAACCGAGCAATCAATGCTGACGGGGGACAACGCCTTACAGTTTTTGTTACCGACCGATCATTTACACATGACCACAAATAGCGAAAAGAACTATCATATAAGAAATATCGATAAATATATATTTGCAAGATTTGTAAAATACACATAACTTATTCAACATAACTGTACTCGTTTTTGCAGCAAAAAATCCGCCTCCCATATGCCTTCCAATACCGTGGGCTCCGGAGGTACCAGCCCACGCGTGTATGCAATTCTACGACCTCAGTGTTAAACCGGAAAGTTTTTACGGCTGCATCAAGTTTTATATAAGTGTTTACCACGTAATCCACCGTACATTTGACGCCGGATGCATCCTGATTCATAGGAAAACGCTGCCCGCAATTAAGGCAGAACCGGAGCCACTTCAGCCTGCGGTAATGTTATTGCCCACCTGCGAATCACTTGCCTAAAATGAAGTGATTTTTTTTTCTGTCAGTCACGATTTTTATATTATATTTAAGTATTGTTGATTTGTCAGATCAAATATTTTTTTGTAACAATCAAGAATTTCCTTGAAGATTCGAGAAAGAGAGAGAAAAAAAAAATAAACGTAAAACGACCAGGACGATGTTTGTTACGAGTGCAAATGCAGAAACGCAATCGTATGTCTATAGTCTATAGGTGTTGCCTTATAATTAGACATAAGAACCCGCCAGGGACACGAAATATACTAAATATCTGAAATGGAATAACCAATTATGCTACAATATCATCAAAAAGATTAAGGGCGGTTCCCAACAAAACATGTAAACGCTGTTTTCTCATAATTTATATATTGACAAAGTGACATTTCGATCGAACTCTAGTCGATATGTAAAAAAAGAACATTCTTTAAATAAATATTGGTCAATTGTTTTGAATTCAAACAAAGTGAAATGTAAGTTCGCCATTGAAATTCTTTTCCTATCCCTCCCCTCCTCCCCAATTTATGAATTATGATGGAAGAACGGAAAATCCCTCATTTTGCAGGGGTTGTTTTCACCCTCTAAATATTTGACCCTGGCGATAAAAAAAATTAGGTGACGAATATTTCAGCCAACTCTACAATCGTGGAAACCCCGGGAGCACCTCGCCGGGTTTCCTAACAAAAAAAAATTCATTCGATTTTTTCAATCGAATCGAAAAAAATGTGTCGGTCTTTATTTCAACACTGAAAAAGGATCGACTTATTTTGAAAATGTTTGGATAAACATGTATTCTGAGTGAACTGAAGGCCGTAATCGGCTGTAAGTGAATATCCACTTGAAAAAATGTCAACGAACTGATTCAAGTGAATTTTTATCTAAATCTAAAAATCGATTAGTATCCAAAATAGAAAAAAATGTCAAGTGAAAAATGACGAAAGAACAGCTTGCTCTCGCCTATACTGATATTCTAGATTCTGACGATTTGGATTCAAATTTCTGTTGTTAATTACGTAATGTATCTATAAAAATATTGAATAATGCAAAAATTGAATATTCCGCGTAAAACTAGAAAAATCTTGCGTGACCCCTAAATATGGTCGAATCGGGCTCATTTTTAGACACGATTCTCTTGATGGAAGATACTTTGGCGTGAATGTATTTTGATTGAAAGAAAAAAAAAAAGTTTTTTTTTCAAGCCGCCCTAATATATATATCGAGAGAACTCGATATATTCGAAACATTTCCGTGAAATTTTGTTCTTGCTCGGAAATTGTCGAAATAAAATACTCAACGAACACACACCAGATTTTCATCCAATTATAATTATAGCAATAAGAGTATCGACTGTTTTTCGAAGTCAAATTGACGGTTGGCATATTGTTGTTCAAACACATAAATTTCTTCAGTGGCTCCAGTGCTTCCTTCACCATTGCAAGAAATCCGTCTCGCAGAAGAATTTAAGCGATTTGTAATTATTACTTCATTATTCCAATTTGCCGTCTCTACCTTTGATTTCAGAATGATTGCGGTGACTATTGGGAAAATTTGCTGATTGCTCTTCTAAACTAAAAGAACTGACTACGTTCTAAGATCCAGTGAAATTTTTTAAATTGAAAATCGTTACAAAAAAATCATTTGATCCCACAAATCAACAAATACTCAAATATTATCAGAAAATTATGGCTGGGAAGAAAAAAATTACCTTACTTTATCGAATAATTTTGACGGAGGGTATGACGTTGTTCGAATGCTCCAATTACTTCAGTTCTTCCCTAATCGAAATAAGCAATTCGCGGTTTTTGGTCGAGTACGCATCGATGAGCACTTCCATTGGAATGTTGACGCATCCGACGTTGATGAACTTACGGATAACGTGGTAAATACTTATAGATAATCTGATGCACCCGTGAAAATGGTCACGTCCAAAAGTAAGATCGTAAAATCGCATACACACGTGTGCTTGTAACTTCTCTATTTCCGGTATTCCAAAACATATGGGAGGCGGATTTCTTGCTGCGAAAACGAGGATAGTGATGTTAAATAAGTTATGTATATGTCACGAATGATTCAAATATATATTTATCGATTTGTCTCATATGAAAGAGTTTTTTTTTGGCCATTTGTCGTGATGTGCTCGGTCGGTAACAAAAACTTTAACGCGTTGTTATCGGTCACGATCGACCGTTTGGTTTGAACGGTTTGAAAATAAGAACGGTTGACTGCTTCTTGACATTTTTAAGTCAACCGTTGGGGATGGTCCAAGCTTCCTCGCCCAAATTTCCACTGTCAGACCTGCCTGTCGTCAGATCTTTCACCCGGTGACTGGCGCGCCATCTGGCCCGGCCTTACCGACTCAGCTCTACTAGGTACCCACTGTAGGTAGCCGACAAATGGCTCCTAATCCAAGTGTATTGAAAACGCGGATTTAGACGAGAGGAAGCTTGAACCATACCACAAAATATTTTTTTTTCATCGGTACGTTACCGGAAACCGTTTCGTTGACAACTGTGTAGTTATTCCAGGTTAAGGTAATAGAGATTCCTACATCTTCCGCCAGGTCAGTGAAGTTTGTGCATACTAGAAAATACGGACAATGCGAAATACAAAATACACGTGACCAAAGCAGATATAATTACGAAAGCTCAGGTTTCAATCTCGGCTAAATTGTAAGAATTGCTACCGGAAAATATATGCCAATTTGCGTCTGTAGGCATTCTAAATTACTGCAAAAATGTATAAATTTGATTGTCGCCTGATAATGACCCATAGTTATTTATTTAAAACAGTATTTAAAATAAATGAACGAGGCAATAGCTCTTAAAAGACGTGGAACTTCACGAACTTCTATGATTCCTCAAATAGAAGAACATAATAAGACAAGTAATAAAATTGTGTGATTTTCACCGGTTCCGTTGATTCCCATCTCTTTGAAATTGAGATATTCTCAACAGCCGCAGTCATTGTTGAAGCACGCACATTTTTTTTCATTACTCGGATGATTTGCAACGAAAGAATTATCTCCACCGGCCCATACCGAGGTCACAAATACGAGAACAGTCGTGATAAGAACAAAAATAATCTGCTTCATATTTGAAGCGGTAATTGTGATGATTTGTGATGAAAAATGATCGACTTTGACGGCGCAAGATGACGTTCTCTCGTTGTCGATCTTCGGCAACGCAAGACGACCCGCTCTCAGACGCTATACGTTCTTATCTGTATTGCAGTCACAAAGACGGAAAAAGAAAGATTGACACGCACTCATTGTCAGTGCTGCCCACTGAAATGTATGTATATTTCACGCGCACTGCCGTGCTGGAGGGAGCGAATTCGTGTTCTGAGTGAAAGAGGTTCAATGGGCACTTCCGTCTTTTTTTGTACAGTCGGGCGGAAAATGTTTTTCGCCTGCCATCGCAGTCGCAGACGGGCGGGGTCGGCGGAGCACCGGCTACGGTGCAAGTAGGGGCGCGAATAACGTTTTGTACGCCACTGTACGAAAAAAAGCAGTTACATACATACATTTCAGTGATGCTACCAGATAGTGGGATGTTCATACCGCACGTGGGCATGTGCCTTTTCAGTTTTCCATTCTTTCCCGCGGCGTCCGGCAAGCGGCTCAGTAGTTGTTTGAGATAGTCACAGAGGTCGGATATATTACTTATTTGAAAATAATTTCAATTGATTGGATAATAATCGTCGGAGGAACGATGAAAACGTGGCATGAGATGACACATTCGTGACCGTAATAACGTTTGAAATTATCACGCAATTACGATGAAATTCAATAGAGTAGTGAGATTTAACAAAAACATGTTTAGGATTCAATTCGGGAAAGAACAATTGAGCGGATTAGAATTTTTTAATATTAATTTCCGAAATGTTCAGCACATTGTAGGTGTCGAAATAATTCAACCAATTTCAGGCGTCATTTGCCAATTCATGGATCGAAGCACCGGGATAGTTTAAGACATGTAAAATATACATTTTGTACGAATTAAATTTTGCACGATTTTCATAGAGGCATTTTATATTTTATTGAACATCAAAATTCAACATATCTGATACATTTATTTAACAACTTTCGTATTTAATTTCGGTTATTTCAAAATGGACGTTTTCTTCTTAATTCTTTCTAACGGATTCTCTGTGGCTATTATTGCATATCGCCTCAAAGTTTCAGTCGATGTCGACAGATCTCAATTTTCAACAGATAATGGCCTTGCAGTTTTTACGAAGGCACGAACAAAGTATGTCGTAATTTTTTACGTTTGGAGCGATCCGGCACAGAATTGGAGGCACAGCCACGAGCCTTGTATGGCCAAAAAATCCAGAGTATACATTAAATCTCAATTACAACTCCCAACTTAGAAAGAGCATTTTTCAAAAAAAAAAAATTCCGCCAAAAAAAAATCACCTTATTTTAAAAACTCGATTCGGCGACGAGTGGTTTGATTAGCGAACTCCTCCCGCTTCCCGTTATCGATACGTACGCCGCCCTAGACATACTGATGCACCCGATGTTGATGGAATAGTGCACATAGTGGAAAGCAGCCACATAGACCCTCAGGCATCCGTAGAACAAGTTTTTTGTAACAGTGAGGTCGTAGAATTCCACACACGCGTTGGCTTCTATGAACTTAACTACGTGCGGTATTCCGAAGCATATGGGAGGCGGATTTCTTGCTGCAAAAACGAGTACAGTGATGTTAAAAGAGTAACATATATGTTACAAATGATACAAATATATATTTAGCGATTTGTCTTATATAGAAAAGTTTTCTTTGCCATTTGTAGCCATACGCTAGTGCTCGGTCGATAACGAAAACTGTGAAGCGTTTTTTCGGTCACAATTTCGGATTTTTCTTTTAAGCAATGAGAACAGTCGACTGTGACTCAACACTTTTAAGCCAACCGTTTTCGTTTTTTCGCCGAAAAGTCAATGTTGGTCGATAAAAAGCCTTTGGGGAGATTTGGTTATATATGGAAGAACAGAACCTTGAGTGCTGTAAGCTGGTGCCAAACACTACCAAATACAACCCAATCGAAATACAGACGACCGATATTTACGAATAAAACGAAGTCGGAAGTAAAATTTATTTATTTATTCCAAATATTGAACTGACGACCTTAGGAACTGGAATTATGGTTTCTGAGTATGTAGCAGCATGATAGTGTCTGATGTTCTACTACTCTGTCGGTAATAAAAGTTGTGAAGCATTAATTTTGGGTAATAAATCAAAATTGGGTTGACTGTGTTTTTGTCAGTTCAATAACATCTTTTGAAGTGTAATCTTTTTTCAATGCTAGTCAAGTTCAAGACATTGGTAAATGACACAGTAAAATCCTATTAATTTTTTGGCTGGTAAATAATGACAATGTCAAAACGAGCTGTGCCGTTGTTATCGACCGTTGGTAGCTTCGGAATTCTACGGGCAAAACATTTCTTGATTGATACGTTACCAGAAAGAGTTTCGTTGATGAGTTCGATGTCATTCCAGGACAGGGCAGCAGATACTGATAACGACTCCGGCAAGTAAGCTAATTTTATGCACACTGGAACACACGGACAAAGAAAAATAAAAAATACAGTTGACTAAAGAACATGAATTATAGAAAATCATGTCCCCGGACTTAGGTGACAATTTGCTACGGGAAAATGAATGCCAATTGGCGCCTGTGCTGCCAGATTGAGAGGGCGGTAAGGATCGGATAGGTAGCGACCACGGCGGGCTCCAAGGGCCCGTTCAAACTGACGGATGTGGACCGGTTCTCGAGGCGCACGGTATATAACACATATTACATATTAGATATATTATATACGTTGTGGCGTTAAAAACCAGTCCGCCTAGATCAGTTTAAACGGTCCCTAAAAGCGGTTGAGGAGAGGCGGCATGTCGACGCCGCCTACGTTCGTTGACATCAACATAGAGATATGGACTGCTAACGTCGTTCGAAAAAGCGAAATCGAAAAAGACAAAGTGAAGGCGATAGGTGGCAGGCACCTTATCTCTGTAGTTGATGTCAATTAATCCAAAGCATGTATTGAGGATTTTTACTGAAACCAACATTGCAACGGATTAACGTTACGCTACAATAATATATTGTCGGCAGATTTGCAGCACGCTTTAACAGTAAAAATGCCGCCAGAATTGTGTATTGGCGTGTCGCTAATGCGTTGCAAATGTGTTACAAAATTCAGCATGTTTGCATCTAGTCTGCCGTTGTAACGTGTCCTATTTGTGCCGCAATCTTACCAAATTCATGGAACGCGATATTGTCGGTAAATTTATTCCCGTGCTCTATGATGGTATTGCATAAAGTTAAATATCTACAGTACCGTTACGCTACGCATTTGTGATGAACAAAATAAGGCAAATAATGAAATTTCGTGATTCTTACGTTTTCCGTTGATTCTAATCACTTCGATACCCACATCTAAGCAACAATAACACTCCGTGTGTTTGCACTCGCAAATTCGTTGATCTTCCACATCAGTCAGAGCGAGAGCAGTACCTATATCGGCCCAGGGTAAGTCGTCTTTCGAAGCCTCCACCTGGCTCGGAAGAAGCCATGCCTCACGTACAGGAACATCGAAACATCCGAGTTTGATCTCTTTTTTGGCGAATGGGATCGTATTTATTTTTACTGTGACGCACCCGTGCATTTTGGGCGGTCTGAAACTGTAGTCGTAGGTTTTCGTACACAGTTGAACTTTCACGTGCCTTGATATCGGTATGGGAATGCAGACCTCAGGCAGAGGAGGGGCTGGAAAAACATGTACAGTAATGTTAAGAAAGTTAAAAAGTTAAGGATTGCCGGGAAAAATACCATGGGAAGTTTTAGCTACACATCGAAGAACTTGAACTTGAGTGACGTGAGCCGCTGCGAAACCCTATCACATACAACTTTATCTACATGAAGACGATTGATGTTCAAGAAAAAAGCGAATTCGGAAGTGAAATTTAATTTTTTATCGTCATATATCAATTAACTGAGATGATTTTCAGATAAAGTATAGAAATTGTCTCGATTGCGTTTCGGTCAGTACAATAACATTTATTAAAGTGTAATCTTTTTACTTTTGATGGTGGTAAAGTATCTCGTTCGAGAATTGAAAAAATGTTCTTCCGGCATTAGTAAACAATACAGAAAGATCCTACTGGTTTTGGTCGCTAAATATTCAGGACAATGAAGGAACGAGCTGTGCCGTTGTTACCAACTATAATGATAACTTCGGAAATTTCTAGAGAGAAAACATTTTTTGATCGATAAGTTACCATGATCATGATCCGTGATGATGTCCTTGAAGGTATTCAACGTGGAGGTAGGAGATAGCAGGCCCGACAACTTTGTGCATTCTGAAAAACACGGACAAAGCAAAATACAAAATGCACGTAATAGAAAAAGAATAATTTCAAAAGCTCAAATCGCAAGCTTCGGTGATAATGTGACAATTTGCTACCGGAAAATCAATGCAAACTTGCGCCAGTAGGCAGCACGCCGATACCGAGTATGCGACGATTCCAGTCGGTTCTACTAGATTAAAGGTAAGAGAAACTCCAAATAAGTTCTCGCCACGGCGTCATACTGACTTACGAATGAAATTCCAACGAGTGGGCCATATACCGGTCTGGCTGCAGTAATAGTATGAAGTGAACGAAACGGATGAAACGTGAGACGATTCATCCAAATAATTTATTATTATTGCAGATATGTAACGATTTGGATTGTCGCATAATAATTAATCATAGTTTTTCGTTTGAACAAGTATTTCAAACAAATATTTATCACATGAATGTCTATTTTTAGTTGAACTCCAACGAGTTAGATTTAAGTACAAGGTTGAACCATTAATGGCGCGCTAACTACGGCTTTCGTCCCGAGAAAACGTGACAATAGCTCTTTCAAAACCGGAGTTTCACAAATTTATATTTTTCCTAAAATTAATTAATACGATAAGGCAAATAATCGAATTTCGTGATTTTTACCTTCATCGTTGGGTCCTATCTCTTTTAATGTGAGAAATTTGGTACAGTTGCAGTCATCGTTGAAGCACGCATAAATTGCTGGAGGGCTCGAATAATCTGGAGCGGGAGCCGTTCCTGATTCTTTCATTATCGTTTCGAGCAATTGCTTAGGTATTTCGACATTGATGCACTTAAGGTCCATGACATGATGGGAGTTCTTGATATCTACAGTCAACTTCAAGCACCCGTGAAATTTCCTCATATGGAAGGTGAGGTCGTAGAATACCAGACACATGCGGGCTTTTCCCAGCTTCCACAAGGGTACGTTAAAGCACATGGGAGCTGGATCTCTTGCTACGAAAACGACCACATTGACGTTAAATTAGTTGTGTATATCTTAAGTCAATATGGTATATTGTGCATGTGGGAGGCAAGTTGGGATTTTCAACGGCGAGCGCATTTCGATTTTAGCACGAGTTTTTCATAGGACACCGTGAATATGCCCCCCCCCCCCCCCCCCCCCCCCCTCATTTATGTTAAGCGAGGCGAGACAATTTTCACGTACTAACAACAGGAGAACATCGAACTCGAATGGATCGGCGGCGCCGTGAGATAGCTACCATGCATAATCCCACATCGAATCATAGCCCGAAAAATAAAACTACGTTTGTTGAGAGCACGACAGAGTCAGATGTTCTACTACTCGGTCGATAATTAAATTTGTAAAACATTGATTTCCCATAAAAAATGGAAATCGTCTGGACTGTGCTTCGGTCAATATAAAAACCTCCTTCTGGCATTCGTAAATAATACATCAAGATTCTATCGATTTTTTTGTCGAAAAATATTCAGGACACTGAAAAAACAAGCTCTGCCGTTATGTCTTACGGATGGTAGCTTCCGTATTCTATCGACAAACATTTTTTCATTGATACATTACCAGAAAAAGTTTTGATGTCGATTGCGAAGTTATTTCGTACCAAGGCAGTATAGTTTCTCATATCCGCCGACAAGTAAGACAGCTTCGCGCATACTGAAAAACACGGATAAAGCAAAATACAAAATACATGTGACCAAAGAAGATAAAGTATGTAAGCTCAGGTCCCAGACTCAGGTGGATGTGATTAATTGCTATCGGAAAGACAATGCAAATTTACGTTAAGAAATAAGTAAGAGAAAGACATAGCCTGAAGCTTAGGGATGGGCATCCATTTATTGGAAATGTATTCGAAATATTTACATTGCTAAATTATCATGGATAATGATTGCTATTCAATGTTATGATTAATAGAAAAACAATAATTCTCCAGAATAATTTATTATTTTTGTAGAAGTATGACAATTTCGATTGTCGCATTATAAATTAATCATAGTTATTTGTTTGAAAAAGTTTCCCGAATAAATTTTCATTCAACAAATGCCCGTTCTTAGTTGAGTTTCGTTAACTCAGATTTCAGTACACGCTTGCATTATCAATAGCGCACGAACTACGACTTTATTCCCAAGGAAATGTGGCCATAGCTCTCACAGACCTGGAGTTTCAGAAACTTCGAAGATTCTTAAAATGGAAAGATAGTATGAGAGAAATAATAAAAATTCGCGACTTTTACCTGTTTCGTTTGGTCCCATCTTGTTGAAATCGATATATTTGTCACAGTGGCATTCATTGTTTGAGCATGGATAATCGCGTCTATCGCCCGCGAGGAGAGAATCATTCGATTTTAATTCGGAGTCGGGTAATTTATCTTTTAAATTCTTCGGTGGATTCGCGATCAATGCGAGCAATTCCTCAGTTATAGGGACTTCTAGGCATTTGAGCTTAACGGTCAAATGCAAGAAAGACCAGCTTATTTTCACCTTCACGCAGGCGTGGAATTGGGTCTCATCCAAGCGGAGGTCGTAGAGTATCAGACACAACTTAATTTTTATTCTCTTTGTCACCGGTACGTCAAAGCATATAGGAGGTATATCTTTTGCTGCCAAAACGAGTAGAGTGGTGTTAAAGAAATTTTGTAAATGTCACAAATGATGCAAATATATGGCCTATTTCATACCGATTCGGACAAGTTTTTGCGTGACCATTTTTGATTGAGCTGATTTTTTTTACGTTCCTCTACTAACTTCAAGAGAAGTTTACGATTTTTTTCAAATTTTTTTTCAAACATTTCAAAAGTTATGGATTCTTTTCGAAAATCTTGCAAAAAGTTTGCGCATCAAGAAAAGCGAACTCGACCGCGTTTCGGCGAGCATAGGAACGGTTTTTAAGGTGCAATCTTTTTTAAAATGGTAGTAAAGTGCCTCGTCCGAAAATAAAAAAAATATCATTTCGGCATTAGTAAGTAATACATCCTAGTGATTTTTTGGTAGCCGAATATTTAGGACATCGGAAAAACGAGCTGTACTCATCTTATCGACTACATTTTTTCATTGATACGTTACCAGAAGCAGTTTTGCCGTTGGCATCCTCAGACAGATGAGGCAACTTCGCGCATACTGGAAAACACGGACAAAACAAAATATAGAATTCAGGTAAACAAAGAAGATAAATGATCTTAGATCATGATGATGGTCTTAGGCTCAGGTGGATGTGATAACTTGCTACTGGAAAGTCGATGCTTGCCGCAAGCACGCGCCGATGCGGATTTTGAATGTCAGCCCGAAAACAGGTCAGGCTAGGGAAAAACATTCGTCAGACGGATGGTAGGGGCAACGTTCTTCGCTACCTACGGCTCACTCTACGGTGACACGTACTGTCGAACGCTGCGGGAAATATTGGAGCTGATAGGGGTATGAACACGCCCACGTGTGGGATAAGATGTGTACGTACCCCTGACAGTTCCATTCCTTCTCCCAGCGGCCGGCGTATTTGCGGCGCAGCCTCCCGTTTTATTGTGGAACAGATACACGCAACCAACAGGGTCGCTTTAACCAACCGCTAGACGACTGCTTTTCCCCCTAGCCTGATCCGTTTACGCGCTAACATTCAAAATATGCATCTGAGCAACATCGACGAGCTATCATTGCAAAGTTATTTTGTATCAGTAATGATCACAGACATTACATCAAGATTCATAAATATTATTCCCTTTATTTTTTTACCGCAGCCAGACTTTTACTTTGCGGACTTGTCGGAATCTAATTTGTGAGTCGGTATGATTTATTCATACAGCACGTACATAGTGTTGTCATTTGCAAATGTAGTATACAATGACCTCTTCTGAAGTGCTTTTGGAGACATTCGTGGCGGAGACATATCTGGATCTTCCCTTCCCCTAAATCTGATAACACTAGATAGAGTTAACTACTGGAAAGCTTCCCCAAATTTATATGTGTGCCCAACGAAGAGGTATTTAGTGACAACGCTCGGATGAAGACAATCGTCGGCATTGGGTATCCCAAACATAGGGCAATTATAAGTGAGACAGAGCCAGAGGTCGAGGCTCAGGGATCGGCTTTCATTCCATGAAATCGTATTTTAAATATTTTTGTTACTAAGTTATCTTGCACAATAATTACTCTCAATTATTATAATCAATTGTAAAACAATAATTCATTCATATAATTCATTATTATTCTCGAAATGTAGAAATTCTGATTGTCTTATGATAATTAATGATAGTTACTTCATTGAACATGAACTTCAAACAAAAATTTATTAGATCAATACCCATTTCAGATTGAGTTTCGCTAAGCCAGATTTCAGTATATGCTTGCACGATTAATTGCGCACCAACGACGGTTTTTAGTCCAAGAAAACGTTGCGATAGCTCTTATAACACTTGGGATTTCACAAGCTTATATGATTCCCAAAATGGAAGAATAGAATAAGGAAAATGATAAAATTTAGTAACTTTTACCTGTTTTGTTGGGTCCCATCTCGTCAAAATTAAGATCTTCGGAACAGTTGCAGTCATTGTTAGGGCACGTATAATCTTTTTTATCGCTCGGAGATTTTTGAGCGCAATTCACGCAGACGAGAACAGTCGCGAGAAGAATAAAGATAATCTGCTTCATATTTGAAGCGGTAATGGTGATTATTGATAATAAATGTAGTTATTTTTGTACGTTTCCTCTTGCATGGAACTTCGACGACGCAAGGCTACCCTATCCCAGACGCTGTATGTTATCTGTATTGCTGTAACATACGCCAAAAGAAAAACAAATGAACTAATTCAGTGCTGCTGGATCATGAAATATTTATACCACATGTCGGCGTGTCCGTACCCCTTCCAGCTCAATTTTTTTCCCTCAGCGGCCGGAAAATCAGCGAATCGATGTTTGTTTGAGAACGTGATGGAGGGTATGTAAAACCAATGGGGGGATAATCTCGCCTCGCTGATATTCCACTAACTAAAAAATAATTCAAATAAATTCGATGATAATTATTGGAACAACGATGAAAACGTGACGTAAGATGACCCACATATGTTATTTCTCTGAAGTAAAATAACATTAGAAGAACTATGAAAACGTGGCATGAGATGACCCATACACGTAAAAAAGGTCAAATTAGACTAAAATTTTTCGGAATTTTTGTCGAAATCGATTGAAACCTTGCTGCAATCTGAATTCGATAATGATACGAATAAGGACTACTCTCGTAGTCCTTATTGAATTGGACATGCCTGATACATTTCTTTATCAACTTTCGCATTTAATTTCGGTTATTTCGGAAAGGTCGCTTTTCTTTTCTCCCTCTTCATGGAATTCTCCATACCTATGTGTGTATGTTGCTTCTAATATTTACCCGATGTCGAGAGATCTCAACTTTCAACAGCTCAGGGCGTTGCGATTCTAACAACGGGGCATACAAAGCGTGTCGGATTTTTTTATATTTAAAGCGATCAATCAAAAAGTTGGACGCTCAGTCACAGTATACTGGCGTAAGCAGAAAAAAAAATTAAAAGTTCACATCCAAGTAAAACCATAGCTCTCCTAACTCAGAAGAAGCATTTAAAAAAAAATCCATGTTCAAAAGCTGTCTAGACGCTGGACATAGATTTCCCACAGTCGCCAAGAAAATCGTTTTCGATCTTGTCCATTTGCTTTTTTCCGTGTTGTCGGGCTAGTTTCAAATCTGGACATATGTGCGTTTAGCGTGGTTTTGTGATGCATTAATTCTTACACAAAATGTTTTGAAATAACATATTTTCGAGTAATGCACGCGCCTGGTCATCGACGCGATTTGAAAAAACAAAATTGTCGAAAATATTTGTCGATCTTATCTCTTCATTTCGATTTCTGTCTTCATTTTTTATTTTTCACCCGGCACTAATCGGCAATCTATGATAAAATACACGGAAAAAAATCAAAATTGTGTCCACAGTAGGGTTTCGCAATGAAGGTGACATTGGATACGTAACGCCACCGACTACGACTTATTTTCACGCGAAATTCGTACAATAGAAGTGAACCACATGTGCTTGTTGATCATTGATTGCTGTATCACATTCTCGATCGATCTATCGTACAGCGCACAGAAACGCGCGTACTATATACAGGGTGTCCCATTTGAAACAGGACGGTTAAATAACTCTCCCAAGAGAGGAGGAACAACGAAATGGATCAGATTGAAGTTGCGGAGCTTGAAGAGGTAAAATCAGTGCCGATTAAATCTGCGTTCTTACATTTTATGTTTTTATGTTGCAAGTATAATGCCATTTTTTTAAGTGACCAATAATCCTTTTGATTCCTCCGAAGTTGAGCCCTTTATTGAGACGAATTCAACCAGCACATGTTTTATTAATTTTTCATCGACTTTTTATGAAATATCGCACGAAAATACAACAAAATGTGTTTATCTTCATCGAGGTTATTCAATACGGCTAAGCGCTGGAATTTGTTTCGCTTACTAAGACTTCGAAATATTAAGTAAACAAGTGTGGTCTTCACAGTGTTAGCAAGAACCGTTTGAATAATGTGATGGAAATAAGTAGCACTCGGTGGATTTGGCGATAAACAATTCAATGTCACCTTGATTTCGAAACCACACCGTGTGTTTTATCATAAACTGACGCTTAGCGCCGGGTGAAAAAAAAAAAAACGAAAATAAAAATCGAAACGAAGAGATAAGATTGACAAATGTTTTCGACAATTTTGTTTTTTCAAAAACGTGTTGATGCCCCGGCTGATAGACGCGTACATTAATTACAACTATATCATTTCCACATATTCATCGTAGAAAAACGAATTATTGCATTATAGGAACACCCTAAACCGATTTATCTCCAAATTCAAACGTGACTCGGCAGCACGGACGGCAAGTGGGCAAGATCGGAGACAATTTTCTCTGCCAACTATGACAAAATTATGTCCAGCGTCTATACAGCTTTCGAACATGGAAAGTTTTTCTTTGCGAAAATGCTGTTCTTCAATTGGGAATTCCAATTTAGCTTAAATGTCTACTTTGAATCGTTATTCTGTCTACACAGGTGTGCTATGGCTGTGTGTCCAACTTTGTGAAAGATCGCTTCAAGCGTTGAAATACAACATGCTTTGTCCGTCCCTAGATCAAAATTGCAGCGCCAATTTAGAAAAAGAAATTAAATGTAAGGGTCATTTCATCCCATTTCAACCAGCAGTTGACCCTCAACCTCGCCGATTTTGTTCAAACTTGAGCAGTTTGTTGGTATCAACGAAAAACAAACCTCATTTCGAGCATTTTTCGATATTTTATTTTTGGTGAAGATACGGCATTTTGAAAAAACTGTAGATTTTCGTGCAATGGAAACTTTGAAAGCACATAACTCAGCCCCTAATTGAGATAAATTATCAAACAAGGAGTCATTCTTTTCTCAATTGAATACAGAATCTTATTCTGAAATAAAAAATCAAATTTGCGATCATTTCGACAATTTTTAAAAATTTTGAAGATTTCAAATTGAAAAATTCCAAATTTGGTATATAGCGATTTGGCTCAATTTTTTTCTGAAATACCTCGATACCAGTACTAGAAATCTGCGAAGTTTGATCGAGGTGTTTTTTGAAATACGGGAGAAAAAAAATCCCGCGTAATTGTTAACATTTTCGGACAAACCATTTTTCTCCACAATCATGCGCTTATGAACCTGCGCAGAACTAGAATGAACAAGACTCTCTTTAATTACGCGGGATTTTTTTTCTCCCGTATTTCAAAAAACACCTCGATCAAACTTCGCAGATTTCTAGTACTGGTATCGAGGTATTTCAGAAAAAAATTGAGCCAAATCGCTATATACCAAATTTGGAATTTTTTAATTTAAAATCTTCAAAATTTTTAAAAATTGTCGAAATGATCGCAAATTTGATTTTTTCTTTCAGAATAAGATTCTGTATTCAATTGAGAAAAGAATGACTCCTTGTTTGATAATTTATCTCAATTAGGGGCTGAGTTATGTGCTTTCAAAGTTTCCATTGCACGAAAATCTACAGTTTTTTCAAAATGCCGTATCTTCACCAAAAATAAAATATCAAAAAATGCTCGGAATGAGGTTTGTTTTTCGTTGATACCAACAAACTGCTCAAGTTTGAACAAAATCGGCGAGGTCGAGGTTCAACTGCTGGTTGAAATGGGATGAAATGACCCTTACATTTAATTTCTTTTTCTAAATTGGCGCTGCAATTTTTATCTAGGGACGGACAAAGCATGTTGTATTTCAACGCTTGAAGCGATCTGTCACAAAGTTGGACACACAGCCATAGCACACCTATGTAGACAGAATAACGATTCAAAGTAGACATTCAAGCTAAATTGGAATTCCCAATTGAAGAACAGTTTTTCGCAAAGAAAAACTTTCCATGTTCGAAAGCTGTATAGACGCTGGACATAATTTTGTCACAGTTGGCAGAGAAAATTGTTTCCGATCTTGCCCACTTGCCGTCCGTGCTGCCGAGTCACGTTTGAATTTGGAGATAAATCGGTTTAGGGTGCTCCTATAATGCAATGATTCGTTTTTCTACGATTAATCTGTGGAAATGATATAGTTTTAATTAATGTACGCGTCTATCACCCGGGGCATCAACACGTTTTTGAAAAAACAAAATTGTCGAAAACATTTGTCAATCTTATCTCTTCGTTTCGAATTTTATTTTTGTTTTTTTTTTTCACCCGGCGCTAAGCGTCAGTTTATGATAAAACACACGGTGTGGTTTCGAAATCAAGGTGACATTGAATTGTTTATCGCCAAATCCACCGAGTGCTACTCATTTCCATCACATTATTCAAACGGTTCTTGCTACCACTGTGAAGACCACATTTGTTTACTTAATATTTCGAAGTCTTAGTAAGCGAAAAAAATTCGAACGCTTAGCCGTATTGAATAGCCTCGATGAAGATAAACACATTTCGTTGTATTTTCGTGCGATATTTAATAAAAAGTCGATGAAAAATGAATAAAACATGTGCTGTTTAAATTCGTCTCGATGAAGCGCTCAACTTCGGAGGAATCAAAAGTATTATTGGTCACTTAAAAAAATGGCATTATACTTGCAACATGAAAACATAAAATGTAAGAACGCAGATTTAATCGGCACTGATTTTACCTCTTCAAACTCCGCAACTTCAATCTGATCCATTTCGTTGTTCCTCCTCTCTTGGGAGAGTTATTCAACCTTCCTGTTTTAAATGGGACACCCTGAATACATCACGCGCGTGCTTGCACCTGATACGTTCAATAGATCGAGAATCCGACGCAAGAGTAAATTATCAGCAAACACATGTGGTTCACTCTTATTGTACGTATTTCACGTGAAAATTAGTCGTAGTCGGTGGCGTTACGTGTCCAATGTCACCTTCATTGCGAAACCCTACTGTGGACACAATTTTGATTTTTTTCCGTGTATTTTATCATAGATTGCCGATTAGTGCCGGGTGAAAAATAAAAAACGATGACAGGAATCGAAATGAAGAGAAAGATCGACAATTTTGTTTGTCACCTTGATTCCGTTAATCACACCATGTATTTCAACATAGACTGACGATTGACAAACTATCTGTGACTGTGCATCCAAATAACTGCATGCCTGATTGCTTGCAACGTAAGAAATTCGACATGCTTTGTTCGTCCTTTTGTGAAAATTGCAACGCAATTAGCTCTCGAAATTTATGACCCATTGGCATCGACTGAAACTTCGAGGCAATATACGCAGATAGCTATAGTGAATCCGACGAAAAGAGTGAAGAACAAAATGACCATTCTGAAATAACCAAAATTTAACACGAAATTTTATGAATAAATGTATCAGACATGTGAAATTTTAATGTTCAATAAAATAGGCGACACAAATTCTACAAAAATTGTGCAACATTTAATCCGTACAAAAGTCTCTTCCACATGTATTGAACTAATTCCTGTGGTTCAATTAAAAAATTGGTAAATGCCGCTCGAAATTTGATAAACTCAACTCCTCAAAAAAAATTGAAGGATCACGGGGAAAAAGCCGAAATTAGTCGAAATTTATCTCGGAGAAAATCGGATTTTTTTTTTTACGCCTTAATATTAGTACGTAAAAAATAATATTCCGCCCGTTTATTTGTTGGATTTAGTGATCCTGTTCCTCTATCAAAAATTGATCACTACTCAATGAATAATCAACAAACGATAATTTTAAAAATTGTCATCGCCTCTTGAATAGATCCCCCTTTAATTATCAGTCAATTATACAATACTTTTCGTGATAACTATATTTGTTTACTGGTACTTATAACTTTTTCAAGCTCATTTGGTAAATATACTGATAATTAATCGAGAATAAAAACTTCGCGCAGAGTAATAGTTTGTCGTCGAAGATAAGACAATGCAATGCTTGGAACGAGCAAAGGTTAGAAGTGCTTTCGAACGCCGATACTTCGACCGCGCACCGCATCGACGCGCCATCTGACTCCGTCGGTTTTTGAGGCAGAATACCGGAGCCAAAGAAGCTTGGAAACTTACAAAGATTAATTCTGAAAAAAAAATTCAACCCCGGCTCTACCCTGCTAAACCGTATTTTTTAGAAATGACGAAATGTACATGGGTTTATTAGACTGGTCCTTAGCAAAGGTCATTTTCGAAAAAAAATAGAAACGCCCCCCACATCGGTTCCAAATAATTAAAAAAAAATATTCGCGAAGTCCCTCCTCCCTATCTCAATATTAACCCGTGCCTAAGTAATTTTATATTTTTTGTTATTTAATAACATGCGATGCATATTGGATTAATTTATTGCGGCTAAAATATCAACAAAATAAAAATTTGCCCCATATGCTTTTTTCATCAGAAAAGTGCGGCCTTCTTAGAAAAAAATGTCTCATCACCAACAACAAAATGGCTGAACTAATATGGTGGCCTGAAAGTTGAAAATCATTAAAAATACGCTAAAAATTGGTTTTTCACTTTGCTGGGGTCATGAGATGGAAATTTGGAACTCAAAATATGATAGACACTTAAGTGCGACTCATACGACGACGTTCCATACAAAAAAAAAAAATATTTACTCTAAAGATTTTTATCTATGGTTTTTTGTGTTTAATTCTCGTTGCAAGCT